>KL280081.1:25621-26793 GCA_000699545.1 Podiceps cristatus | reverse complement strand
GGGGGGGGGCGGGAATAAAGAAGTTGCACATGTTCCAGTTGCCAGAACTTCCATAAGATTTGAAGTGCCTCACAGAGTTATCTGCTTTGATAAACCACAAACCAAGACTTCTGCTTAGAAAAGTTCAAGTGCTGGTGTCAGCTAATTTCTCTTGTACCAAAATGTTGCATTTTATTTCCGCTGATTAGCATAAAATTGTTCTCATTGTCTCAGCCACAGAGGCAGACAATGGTGCCAAAGATCCCTGCAGTGGGGAGTTTCTGCGTATTTCCAGCTCCTGGCTTTGCTTTAGAATTCATTAGCCACAGGAACACCACATGCTCTGTGTTGCACTTCCACATATACATCAAGCAAAATACTATTTTTTACTGGCAGCTCCCTGAAAATTTTAATTATCTGCCATCAGCAGCCAGAGGAATTATTTTTCATCATTGAATGATATGGCTGAAGCCATAATATGCCTGCATAACAGATTTTTTTCCTGTTTATCCTTTTACCTGCCAATATCTACTTTCACATGCCAATATACCTTATACACATGACTTTCTATAGTGTGGCTATCACTGAATTCTCATAAGAAAATTGCAAGAAGCCAGAAAAAAAAAAAAAAAAAAGAAGCCAAATTTCCCCTAAAAATTGCTGTGAAGCATTTAAAATTATTGCCAATAGCTATTATTTCACTCCCTTTCCTCTCCTTATTCTTACTTCCCCTCCTTTCTTCTCTTCCTTTTTCCTCTTAATACATTTCCGTCTACCTACTTGGAGTTATTCTTGCTTTCATTATTATGGAAAAACTATTGTAAAAAGAAAAAAAAAAAAAAATGAAGAGGGTTTTCACTTCTGGCTGGGTGTGATGAGCTCTGCAGCCACCCCATGTCCCCCGAGACGGGGAGAGGAGGAGCTCCTCGCATGGGATTAGGGATTGAGAAGCCCCATTTTTCTACCCTAACAAATCTTGTTCTTGGCTCTGTTTACTCCTGCTCGCTGCAGCTGTCCTGGCAGGTCACCCTCCCGGAGACCTTGATACAGCCAGAGGAGACGGGGGAAATGAGCAGGGAAAAGAATCTCCTCCATAAGTAACTGTAGAGGACTAAGTAGCACGATGAAAGAAACACTCCAGTCAAACTCCTTGTGTTTTATGGCTCTCTCCATTACTTGGCACTAGTTTTTTT
>KL280081.1:5621-20621 GCA_000699545.1 Podiceps cristatus | reverse complement strand
CATCACAAACTCCCAGATCTCTTGCTGGAACGCTCTGAGCAGATAGTGGAGCTGAATAAAGTTGGTGGTTGGAGACTGAACCATGAGAAAACCCTTTCCTAGGGAGGGATGCTTCAAAAGCCTGGTCAAGCACAATCAACATCCCAAGAACATGCTTTCTGGAAACTGTTCTCTTCATCTTGCAGAAGGCTGTAAGTGCCTAATAGAGTCTAATGTTTTGTTGATTAAATCTACTGAGTAAATTTGTAAGGAAAGCTTGCTAGCCCCAGAGAAAGAAGATGAGGTCACCGAAACCCTCCCTACAGCATTACATCATGCACTCAGACATGCATTATGCTGCTTGGGAAGGCTTTAACTGGACTTAGAGTCATTTGCTTCCTTGAACCTTTGGAGGGACTTCCTCCATTTGGAGAGAACCTCAGTTTTGACAATGTCCCAGTTGGCATAAGGAGCAAGCCATATGGCTCGTGTAGGAGTCAAACCTAAATCAAGCCCCATTCAAAAAGTCAAACACCTCTCATTTTCTAGAGACTTTATTTTATACCTCCAGGGCCAACTTGGTTTCTAATTACCCTCCCTCTTCTAATCATCAACATTGGCACAAAACTCACTACTGTTTGCAGCACTAAGAAACAGATACTGAGAGTCCTGTCTTGTTAGGTTCTCTCTGGCCTGCCCTCCAAAGAGCCTGGAGATCATCTGTACAAACTGGGGGAGGGGAAGGGGGAAGAAATAGCAGGGAGGAAGAGTAATTTTCCCCTAAATCATATGCCAGCTTGTGACAGAGCACACAATAAAATCCAGGTCCCTAATTTCCAGCCCAAAAGACAGCACAAGACCAAGCTAAGTTCTTTTAACCTCTACTGCTAGTGCAGTTAAGGCCATATTTTCATGCAGATTTACATTGGTTTTTTAAATTAATTAACTTAATAGTCTCTTGCATTCCATGTCACTCTTCATTCTGGTGTCTCAAAGTGGCTTACACTAATTAGTTAAAAATGGCAACAACCCTTACAGCAAGGGCCAAAGTGTACCTTTTCACAGCTGGGGAGCTCATAACAGAGAGAGTTAAAGCCATACAGCAAAGCTTGACCCAGGGAGCTTTGCCTACTAGCCCAAAGATTTCCTCCCCCCGGCCTTCAGCTTCAAGGATGTTAATAATTTCTCAGGAACACCTATATGGAGCTGTTAACTTGTGGTCTTCAATCAGGGGCCCTCTACTGATGAGGGAAGTTTGCTTTCTAGCAAAGTTTAAATGTAAATAAGCTTCTGTACTGCATAGCCGCTAATGACCAACCCACCGCCTTAGTTCTCTGTAGCTCTTATCCTCTTAGGTGAGGAGAAAATGCTCTGTGTGTGTTCCTGACCCATTTGCATGTCTCCTTGATCTGCTGAGTTGGTGTGGCAACTTGCTAGACAATGGTCAGCATTATGTGAGGCAACTTGCATTAGCACTGCAGAACTGGTGTTCTGACAGGCACTAACCCAAAGCGAAGAGAAGAATGGAAAACATTAGCCACAAATAAAAATTGAATATAAGAAGTCTTCAGCTAATATAGCTTTATCTGGTAGCTCTTCTCCAGTTCAAGCCGATACCTAGTTTGTTAAAAAAAAACCCAAAAAACCTAACAACCACAAAACAGGCAGCCATAAAGAAGAATGAGGTTTAAAACTTTGACCAAACAGAAGTTGATTTGTTAAGCATCTTTCCCAGTTGTCACAGTTATATCAAAAAAAAGCAGAACTGTGATCCATTACTGAACATCTAAAGGGATGCATGACATGGATGGTTTTATTTGCAGTTGAGACAAGGCTCTTAAATGACGTATCTGGGGATCATTTATTAATCCATGCCCGGTTTGTTTTCATGCTGTGTCAGAGCATCTAAATGGAAAAAGAGTGCTTTGCTTTATCTCTGCATTTCTTTGTTTGGATGTTTGTTTGTTTTCAAAGCTTGCTTGTCTGATTAATAAGGCCAGTGTCATGCAGAATAAAAGAGGGATGTGTCACATTGGTTCTTCACACAGCTAAATGTCCTCCTGGCTCAGTGACTATTTCTCTATTTTAGCAATCATCTTCTAATTCCTGTTACTTCCATGTCATGGGGGGGAGGGGGAAGCTGACTCCCATTTGAACAAGCTCAAAAGCCCTGTACAATCTGATTCTTTGCTCTATTTAAGCACATAAACCAGGAAGAATTAAAGTCAATGTGTTTACACCAAAACAAATTAGGGGGACAATCCGGTATGTAGGATGTAACAAATGCATGGAATTTTTCTAGATGGTCCGACTCCTTGAGTGTAATCACAGCTTCATTAAAATCAATGGAAATCTTCACTAATGAAGTCAGTGGGCCCTGAACGTCACTGACAAGCTCAGACTCCGAGAAGCCATAGGTATCACTATACATGGGCAGACATCAAATTAATGGGAACACTCCATTTGTAGCTAATGGTGAAAAAACTAATTGTCCAATTTCAGTATCTTTCTGAATCATGACACTCATGTTTTTTAGACCTAAGAAAAGGGGTTTTGTGTGTGTCAATATGGCAGTGGTGGCAAATGGGAAGAATTATGGCTTGCCAAGTAAGAAGTTCAACTCATAGAGTCATAGAATAGTTTGGGTTGGAAGGACCACTCCCCCCCTGAGCAGGGGACATCTTCAACCTCATAGAAGAAGAGAAGGTATATGGCTCCTGGAGCTCCCTCTTCTTCCAGACACAGCTATAAAGCAAACTTTATGTGTGAAAAGTATAAACTAATTACTCAAGACATTTTCCACATTGCTGGTATATTCTGAAGTGCTTCAGCAGTCAAAAGAAGATGAAAGAATAATATTCATTTTTCAGTGCTATACATAGAAGAAAAAAAAAAATCTTTCCTGGCTTCCACAATCAAATATCTCCTGTAGTGTATGACAATTATAATAGCATGGTAATTGTCAACTGTTGCAGAATATACTTCAAGGCAGTTTTAGGTTTTTGTGGGGTTTTTTATGCCATCATGCCAGCCTTAATATATGACACATACTACCTATAAACTATAATGTTTCATTTTATTAATAGGATAAAGATCAATTATAGGAATAATTTACAGGAGCATAAATGAATGACATATTGACTGCTACAGAAGAATAGATCTTCCCCAGTGTTACCAAAGATCAATAGTTTATCTATGGAAGATTTTAATCTTTTTTCAAAAGAGAATTTAGAAGAAAGTCACATATATGGCAGAGCCGTGAGTTGATATATTTGTCTCAAATAAAAAAAAAAAAAAATGAGGACTAAAAATACCCCATGAAAATAAGACATTCCTTTTTCCTTAATGAAAACCCATTTCACACCTGGAAAATGCTGAAAACTCAGTCTTCCATTGAAAAAAATTGACAAAGTTTCCCAGCCAGTCCCTGCAGGATACGGAGCTGGAAAACGCCTAATGTGCTGGTAAGTGATGTGATACTGGGATTTACAGATGTATTGTCTTAGCGAAATGAAATCTGGCATCTTCTTGATGCAACACCACTTCAGTGTTTGGGTTTTTTTTTATTGCAGCACTATCTGCGGGGTTTAGACTAAGTTGATATTTTCCCCGTCAGCCACTTTTACTTCTCAGCCCCTGCCTTGCTATAAGAGCGCACAAGTGGCTGGATTCCCTCGGTCTAACCAACCCAACATCTGGGCTGTACCAGCAGCAAAGAGTGGGTACCTTCAGGAGAATACAAGCACACCCCTAGCATTCTCTTATTTTTAACTCCTACAATTTTAAAAATAATTGCACTTCTCGCAGAGTCGCATTGATAGAGACCAGCTGACAGGTTTCCTTCAAAATAGAGACTGAAAGCACTGGCACTGTCTTCAGTGTGAAACAAAGCAAACAGTCACCAAACACGCCACCATCTGCTAGAGACAAGACAATTCAAAAGAAATAGCCGAGAAATGCAGGAAGAGCTGAAGCGGTTGCTGACACAGGCTACCAACTAGTAATTTAGCTCCATAAAACTTTCCAATTTTGAGAACTTGTTTGAAATTTCAGAGTTGGCAATTAAATCTGTCATTCTGGCAGTGATCCTTGTGAGGAAAGCACAAAGCTTCTGTCCTTGATCCTGTATGATATTGTGATCCATCAAGAAGTATTTATGGGACTGATAATAAGAAATGTTATTTTGTCCTAGCTGTGCAGTAAACCACCAAGAATTTGCTGCTATACTATTCATTTTATGGAATATGATGCTCAATGAAGGAACTGCAGCTTATTTGTCTAAGGATCAGTAAGGTCTGGATCTCTGCTTTAATATAGTTTTCGTAAGTGAGCCAGCTGCGGAGGATAAAGCCAGGATCAAGTGTCTCACAGAGCTGAATACTTTGTTCACAAACACAGGGCTACAATCAGGGATCATACAAATAATATAACCCATCACATCAAGTCCTGGTTTCCTAACTTGAGGCTACAGAATCATCTGAAGATGTGAAATACCAATAAAGATGTTACAGGAAAAAGACTTAATGTCTGGAAGGGCCTCTGCAGGCAAAGATGTGAACCGTGCAACATTTATCTTAATTTGCTAGAAATTATTCTTGCTACGTTTTGGCTGATGCTGTTTTCATAACTTTTCTTTTTCACTGAGCTGGAGGGACCTGTGTAAACAGGTTACGCTTCTGAATATATCCTCACATATATTCAAGGGACCTTCACCGCTCTGTTTGTCTCGTTATTTGGAAAGGAGGAAGGAAAGGGTGCCTCAGTGTGTGTGTGTCAGCGTCTGAGCCTGAGAAACTTCACATGTAAAGCATTTTCAGGTGCCTGTTTTCAGCCCAAGAAGTTCTTTCCATCTTCCACATCCACACCCACCTCCATCCTCCCCACTGAACTCGTCTGCCTCTCCACGCGCTAATCTGCTTTACGCTGTCTGGGACGTTTTCATTTTTGACACACAGGATATCAGCAAGAGATTCTTAGCTACCAAAACTTGATATACACCCTTAGAAAGAGATAACCCAAATTACACATTTGCAGAAATGATATCATAGTCGACCTCTCAAAGTAGCCTGTAACTCACTTGTCTTCAAAATATCCACAACCTATTGTGCTTGATTTGAAAACGCTAGTCACTCGGGGTGGAGTTTATGCCTGACATAGACCAGATAAACTCCAGTCATCGCCTCACAATACTTTTTTTTTTTTTTTAAATTTAATCTTTAAAAGGACAGGCTGCTGGTTAACTGAGAGTCCCCTGTTTGATTGACAGTATCTGTCAGAGGCAATGAACTCCACTTGAACATTGCCTTTATGTTCCTGTGTAAAGTTGTTCAACTGTGACCCTTCCATCTGTTCCAGCTAATCTGAAAGTCATTTAGGCCCGCTTCTCCATTCATCCTAAACACAGCGCATTCTCCTGTTAACACACATATGCAAAGTTGTCGGGCTGTCAGCTACGTAAGGGCCTTTTTTTTTTTTTTCCCCTCCCTCTTTTTCTTTTTTCTTTTTTTTTTTTTTTAAACTCTCACGACATCTGTGTATACATTTCCTTGTAACAGTTATATATATAAAAAAAAATCAGAAACTGCTCCAATTCTTACTAATTACTTTTTATGAACATGCCAGTAATTCTCACAGCATCACTTCAGAAAAGATTCAAAATGATTCGTTAGGGAGAGGTCATCAGGTAGCTGACTACAGTGCTCCAACGTGCATGTGTAAACCTCCATATTTTTAAGACTGAGACAAATGGTTGCCTCAGAGAGGGTGCTAGATCTTCACCAAAAAGTGCTTATAAGATTTTGGAAGCTTATTACTCATAAATGGCTGTTCAAATTAACTTCAAATATCTAAGATTATCATAACCTATTTGATATACAATTTGAAAACACATACAAATTTATGAAAATAAAAATCTGAAAACTCTTAACAATTTGATACTCTCAGCTAATTTGCCCTCTAAAATTCATCTTGCACAGGTCAGAAACTATTCTACTAACAATGTCAGTAGAGTTAGTATTTATCTTAAGAACGACTCATAAATACTTTGTTCATTGCACACAAAGTTTACCTTGATGATAAAGTCAACTTTAAACTCGGAGGATATATAAATAAATAAATAAAATATTTCTTACGGTCCTGCTCAGATGCTGCTGCAAAACTATATACCACATCCAACAAAACTAAGAGAAGCCCAAGGAGTCATTTCGTAGGTATGCAAGGAAATACAGAGAGAAGTTTCCTACCCAAGCAATTTGTTATTACAACACAAAAAAAGAGAACAATATAAATTTCATCATTCATTATTCGTTTCTGATACATCCGCACACCAAAGTCTTTACACAAGACTGAGTCACTAAAAAAACCCCAAAAACATAATGCCATCTATTCTATCTATTCTAAATGACTTTTAGAATAAAGAGAGAAAGGCTAAAAACATTTAATAGAATAAAAACAAAATACCATTTTCACAGGCAAAAACCAGGTTTGATATTATTACGGAATTTGTTGTGCATCTAAAGAGGATCAGAGTTGCATGCTGTACGCATGCTGTTTCTCAGATATTTATTATATGGAATGCATATATCTGGTAGAATCTTGACTTCTTGGTAAATGTTAGCACAAAATGAGTGACACTTGTAACAAACCTTTGTTCTCGTGGGTGATTTCTCTGACAGAAGTTATATAGAAGAATAGAATCAGGAAAAAAAAAAACCACACCACAACAGAAAAAAGCCCCAAATCTCCCTAGCCTACTGTTCAGCTCTGTCATAGAGAAGTAAAGAAACTAGACTTCCTATTCATGTATTACCCACTCCGGTTGTCATGCAAGCTTTTTGGCCTTTCTCATCGTACTTGAATGGTGGTAAAGTAATAAAGGCAATGGGATGGACGTCAATGCTGCTCTCTCCTTTTTCTTTTTTTTTTTTTTTTTTTTTCCCTTAAAAAAAAAAAAAAAAGTTGTGTTCCTGATTCCTCTTATAACATATCAGAGGCTCATGAGCAAAGATCTCTCAGCTTCACAGTCAAGACTTAATAGTACAAGTTTATGATTCTAATTCAGACTATGACTTTTTTTTAAATTTTTTTTTAGTGAATGAGCATTGAGTTTACATGGAACTGACATAATCATTATACGCCTATATACTTTCCCACTATTTTCATGGGAAGACTACTTGTTAAACATATATGTAGCAAAATACATCGAAGCTGCAGAGTTAACTGGGAAATGCTCAAAAATGCACACACGTCTCTTCATGGATATAGCCTCTGCTTAAAGTTTATAGAGTCTCTATGAAGGATTATAGAATCTCTCTGTGTACTTTCATCAGCAAGGAATTTAGGATGAGATTCACCTCATCTAACTTCAGAGGTCTGTAGGACAGACAGCTACATCTGAACTAGTTTAGCCTGTGGAAAAAAATATCCTCTTTTAGGGTATTGCGAGCTTTTAAATGTCAGCCTTGGAAGGAGATGAATGTTGGACGTGTTTACACACCTTAGATGTATTTATTTCTCTTCAACAGCTATAAAGACAGTTGAGACAGGTATCTATCCTGTCATTTAAACTGATGAATCCAGCCTTTCATTTGCTGTAAATACGATTGATGAACAACTGTGACATTGCTCCCCAATGCTCTAGAAACTTGCTGTAGAGATACTCATGTTTGCTCTGATGATACACTTAACATCTTCTTGCATTACTGGCAATCTAATAAATGTTTTAAATGCCGAACAGTACAAATTTTCAAATTATCACAGAAAAGCCTCATTAATCATAGAACCATTTAGGCTGTAAAAAACCCTTAAGATCCTCAAGTCCAACCATTAACCTATCTCTGCCAAGTCCACCACTAATCTATGTCCCGAAGCACCATATCGACAAGTCTTTTAAATCCCTCCAGGGATGGTGACTCAACCACTTCCCTGGGCAGCCTGCTCCAGGGCCTCATAACCCTTTCAGTGAAGAAATGCTTCCTAATATCCAATCTAAACCTCTCCTGGTGCAACTTGAGGCTGTTTCCTCTTGTCCTATCACTTGTTACTGGGGAGAAGAGACCAAGGCCCACCTCGCTACAACCTCCTTTCAGGCAGCTGCAGAGAGCAATAAGGTCTCCCCGCAGCCTCCTTTTCTCCAGGCTGAACACCCCCAGCTCCCTCAGCCGCTCCTCACAGCACTTGTGCTCCAGACCCTTCACCAGCTTCGTTGCCCTTCTCTGAACACGCTCCAGCACCTCAATGTCTGTTTTGTGGTGAGGGGTCCAAAACTGAACACAGCACTCGAGGCGCAGCCTCACCAGGGCCATGTACAGGGGGATGATCCCTTCCCTAGTCCTGCTGGCCACACTAGTTCTGATACAAGCCAGGATGCTGTTGGCCCTCTTGACCACCTGGGCACACTGCTGGCTCGTGTTCAGCCAGCTGTCGACCAACAGCCCCAGTTCCTTTTCCACTGGGCAGCTTTCCAGCCACTCTTCCCCAAACCTGTTGTGTTGCATAATACAGTAAAAATTGCTTCCTAGTATCTACCTCTCTTCCTTACCTTGAAAATCTTACTGGGCTACAAGCATGGGGTCAGCAGAATTAATTAGGTCAGGTTCTGGGTGCTGCCTGGCACATACCAGGCTATTACTGTATTAGCTGGGAAACACTGTTGCTTCCCTTTTACATAGGATAAGGGAAAAACAGAATTTATTTGCCATGACATAGAAATAGGACTTGAATTTCCATGGAGAGAAGATGGCACAGAGAAAATATTAAATTTCCTTAGAGATGGAAGAGAAGGTGGATTTTCAGGAATAAGGGAGTCATACATAATTAAGAGACCTCTAGGGAGGATCAAGCCTTTGTGCGATTTCTCAAAATCCCAGAAGAAAAGTAAAAAACCCACAACTACTAAAGGACAGTGAGAGGGAAGCTATGGCAAAAGTGACACCGTATGCCAAAGAAGGCTGCAAAGATCATCATCATCTAAGATTCACTGAAAGCTATGGTTAATGTCAAGTTTGGGTTTTGTTTTGTGTACTCATGCCAGATGATTTTTCCAAATAGCAACATTTTGCAGGAATATTCAAGGAAAATGCAAGTGCTTTGGGTCTGAAAGAAAAATTGATAGATTTACAGTGCTGGAGAAGAGGTTCTGAAGGGAAGCTCAAAGGGAAACAAAAAGAGAAAACATAAGGGTTGAAGCTGATAATAAATCTGGTTTGTAGCCATACGTTGTACTACGACAGCAGCATTCACCAGAGCACCCAGTACGTTTTCGCACCCTTTTCCTGTGAGCATAACGTAGTCTTAGGAAAACAGCAGCACTATGGTGGGCAAGTACAGGCAGCACGGTTTGTTTTCCACCTCGAGCTAGACCTTGGACAAAGTTTTGGTGGTGATTTCTGTAGGAGGTTGCTGTCTGCAGGCTGTGGTCACCTCTAACGACTTTTGAGTCTTTAAATATGTACGTAGAGTAATGCATGAAGAGTATTTATACAAGCTGGGCAGAAAATCTTCACTGATGAAGCCTTGTCACTCTTCCTGCTACCCTGCCCAGTGTGCCCAAAACTGCTAATGTCCTACGGAGATGCACAGTACACCAGACATAAACAAACATGCGCCTGTACATGTTTGCATCCCATCCTGGAATCGGAAGACTTGCAGCCAATAATCAAACAGTATTCTGGCAAATACTCTGTATGCAGGAAGCACAAGGGCTCTGTGTCAGTGAGGCTGAAGATGAATGAAGGTCGATAGCCTCACTTGGCACAGAGAGGATGGAGCTACGCAACCACCTGGAAAACCAACCCAGCAAATTGTAAGTCCTAACTGATCAGAGAAGCCTTCACTGTGCCCCTTCTCTCTCAATTCAGATGTCTGTGGTAAAGATGTTTTAATATACCTAATCTATCTAATGAATTTGAAAAAAAAAAAAAAAAAGTTAATTAGTTATTCTGAATCCTAAGAGACACCATTTTGTCTTTGGTAGGGCTTCCTCCAGGAAGGGCTACCATGTGTGGTCCAGCAACACAGTGTGCTGAGTAGAGGCTAAAGAGTCATCATAAACTGCATGGAGAAACAGGGCAACTTACAGGAAACCCTTATTCCCTCTGCCTTTTCTGGTAACCTGTTAAATGAAACACCTTTCCATGGTACACGTGATGCTTTTAGCCAGATAAAAACTTTAATGCCAGCACTTCCACCCAATGCTCGTCGATCCCTCTCTGTAGTCACTATTTGCATATCCCAAAGGCTTTCTTCGTCACGGTGTAAATTATTTCTATTATTTCCTAGAAGAAAATGTACAATAACTTCACAGATCTGCTTTGGCTAAACTTAAAAATTAAATTCTTTAGCAACCAAGTGTTAAAATGAATATTGCAGGGCTTTCCTAACATTTGGTTATTTCTCTGTATCAGTAGATGAGTGCTGAATGTGGTCTGCCTCTCAAGGTGCAAGTCACTGTTTGACTCCCTTTCACTATTCAGTTTGCATCAAATCTTTGTCCAGTCCCCACCGCAGAAGAAAAGATGATTTTTAATTGACTGCCAAACCCCTTGTACTATCCTGTGCTACCTTTATCTGAAAACAGAACTGATAAAATCATAAGAAAATCTATTGGCAAACATTACTATGTCACCTACTCTGTACACTCAACAATTACGAAAATTAGAGATGGGCTTCAAAATTATAAGTTGGTTTTTTTTTTTTAAAAAAAAAAAAAAAAAACAAACAACAAACATAGGAGTTATTATTTGCCTTTCAATCTTTTCCCTTAAAAGCCACCTTCAGTAAATCTTTTCAAGATTTATTTCACATACAAGAGAGCCCAAGACGTACATTTAAATGAAAAATGAAAGAAGGCTGAAACTTCTTTGTAACTATAAGACTCCAAGAGCTAGGAGCTAGAAAAACAATAATAAAAAAATAGACATTTCTGAGCTGACACTGGGCAGCTTGAAAGGTCAATTAATCTGTTCCCTTGCCTCAAAGCTCAATGCTCTTTGCATGCTACTGCCCTACCTGCAATAGGAAAGGTTTTTCTGTTAACTGATGTCTGTCTTTAACAACTATTTCTCCATGTCAGAAATTTTAGAAATAGAAACATATATGCTTCTCCACCTAGGAGGAGAAACCAGAAAGTGAATTCTCCACTTTTCATTGTTAATTATCACACTTTTTGAAAGCTGCAAATAGTCACAGTACAGAAGTATTAACGGTGATACAGAGATAATTACAAAATCTGCTGGGGTTTTCCCATGCTCAGATCTAGGTGTATAATTTTAACGCTCTGAATTACCATTTACACTCTTTTTGCCCTGACTACCTCGGGAACTTGTTGCATCTCATCTGCATGCCTGTAGCAAACACCATGAATACCCCTGACAAGGAACAGCTCTCCATCTGTGCTTGCGTTAATGTGGGGGTTTGAAATTATTTTTTTAAAGAAATTGGTTTACTCCAAAAGGATGTGGGAAGAAAGGCAGGCACGTCACTTGCCCAAGTGTGCCTGGGAATTTACAAAAATCAGCAGATTCAGCTACGGCGCTATTTTTGCTCTGTATAAATCGAGCTCCAGGGCATTCCCTGAATTGTTAAACATCAAGACAAAATAATTTTCTTCATTATTCATATTCAGCTCAAAACTGGAAAACAAAACTGGCACTGTAGGAACATTACAGTTTTAATTTGATAGCTTTGTACTAATAACTGCTCTGTGTATCTGACATACAGACATTTTGAGGCACAGAGAAAGCTCTTAATGACATTAATGTACATGCACCAGAGACTATGAAAATAATTATCCTATCAAAAAAGTTTAATCTAAAATCCCAAATTAAGTTTGTTTAAAAAACCCTATTTGTCACTTGCAGACTGCTGAGCTACAAAACAAATGGGCAGGCAAGCGCGTAATCTAAGGCAAGCACAGCCGTTTTAAGGATCTCAAAACAAATAGTACTAAAATCTAAGGAAGTGAAAACAGCAACTGAAATAGGATGTAGGAATATTGGCTGCATTTCTCACATACACCATGACCAGTCTCTGCCATCGTCAATGTCCTTCCTATTTAAACCTTTATTTTTGTTACGTATGACAAGTTATTTAAGATAAATTTGGGAACTTGGAAAAACATATGCTAAGTGAAGTACAAGCATGAATTAATCTTATTGCTAGCTGCAAAGCTTTCAAATATCATTTGCTAATGATTTTTGTTTCAATCTGCTTTAAAACCTACAACTGTTCTTTTATTTGACTTTCAAAATTAAATCTTTCTAGTGCATTTAAGCCATTTTTCATCTTTTCTCTTGGCTTCCAGGGAGACTGATTTTTTTTTTTTAATGAAATCTGATATTCTTGTGTAATGATATGACCCCAGGAGCTGTGGCTCCAACAAAACCCACCACTTCTAACAAATGATCCAGTCCATGAGAATAGCTGGTAATACCAGGTAATAACTGGTAACACTACCTGACTCACTGCGTAACTTTAAACACAAGTATTTGTAAGCTCCAAGGGACTGTTGTAAAGCCTAAATGTAAGTTAGAGTTGGTGTCTCCAGAGGCAGAAGTCAGTTTAATAAGTGAAATTTAATAAAGGAAATAATAAAGGAAATAATAAAAATAATAAAGATGTAAGGAAAACATCCGCAACACTAAGATGAAAACCTGGATTTTGTGAAACTGCTGTCAGGTTGCCACTTTGCCAAGTTAGTAAATAGGTGGTAAATGAGTCGCTACATAAGCGAAGCGGGTCAGCACAACAGCCAGTGTTACACACCCCTACGTCATGTACTGCTAAGAAATTCTGTGTTTGTATATTCGACACACGGGATTCTTTCCAGACTGACTGTTTTATCTGGGTAGTGTGACTTTTTCCTCTTCTGTGTAAAAGACTTTCCCCTATAAATTTTGTAGGCAGAAAGCAATCACAGAAAACGATGTAATTCTTTAAAACAAAAAACAAACCAAAACAACAAAAACAAAACAAAAAAACCTCCTAAACTTAATTGACTGCAATGCTGTCAGTGAATTTATGAAAACATTTCCAGCAATAAACATTGGCATTATGGTCCAGTCATGTGCTTTACTCACTCCTGAGCTTTACTCACCTGAGTATTTGCCCCTGCTCCTGTAAGGAGCATTAATTGCGGTTACATGCAACAGGCCGGCCTCCTCTCTCCCAGCACGGTGCGGAAGCCCTCTGGGAATCATAGAATCATCGAATATTCTGGGTTGGAAGGGACCTCAAGGATCACAGAGTTCCAACCCCCCTGCCACAGGCAGGGACACCAACCTCCAGGCCTGGATCTACACAAGGTTGCCCAGGGCCCCGTCCAACCTGGCCTTGAACACCTCCAGGCATGGGGCATCAAAGCTCCTGTTAAGCCAAATACCACTTGTTCACCTCAGGTCATGGCAAAGGGAGCTGATTCCTGAGGCTGAACAACCGAGGCGAAGCGCAGAACTGCCAGTGCGGCAGAGATGCTCAGGGTGGAGCTTGTAGCTAGACAGCAAGTTTGGGAGAAAACCCAAGTTCTAATAAAGGAATAACTTTACGAAAAAAGGCGTTTACGCATCTCCTCAGAGAGATCCCCACTGGAGCCTAATGGGACCCCATTAAATGGGCTTGGGGGGCCTGTTAAATGGGCTTGTTTCTCTTCTTAAGCCTTATACCTCCTCATTTCTCTTCCTTGCCAGACTTCAGTTTTGCAGGGCTTTCCCTGAAGACCCTCTGTTTTTTTCACGAAGGATAAACAGCAAATTCTCTTACTAATCCTTTGATATTATTACACAGATTTATTCCTATCTTTTACCAGTTGAGGAGCCAAGGAGTGTCTAAGGGCCCGTCCGAAAGTCACAGGAAGAGCCAGAGGCACTACAGGCACCCAAGTGCTGTGGCAGCGCCGATACTGAGCTCAAGCCGTGGGAAGGGTCTCACAGTTGGGCTCAGAGGGAATAATGAACACAGCCGTGGTCTCATCAAACGGAACTAAAATAATCCAGCCTCCTAAACGCATGGAGGAAATTATTTCAGAATAATAGTAACATAAAAATAATAAACTCATACCCAGGAACAAAAAACTCCACCTGGATTCTGCACCTTCCTCCCACACCCAGGCAAATGGAACAGTAGAAAGTTTTATTTAATCTATGAAAGATTTAATCTATGAAAGAAAGACTTTTTAATCTATTTTTCTTTAGCTAACTACAGATGGCATAAGTTTGGTTTTCTAACAGCTCCAGTGGGAGACAGAACAGATTTCTAACTTCCATGAGGTCCCTCTGCCTCATAGATAGATCACAGTCATCCGAAGACGCTCTTTGCTTTGCCCATAAAACTTCCTTTTGTCTGCTGTTGTCTGTGATAGTTCCCTTCTGTGCTATCTGAAGTTACATTTTGTGATGGAATATCTGAGCAAGAAACCAAATCCTTCTCATACTTCCTTTTATCTAAGTCTAATAATCGTAACAGAACTGATTTTGGAAGCAGGCTTGCCCAAGGAACTCAACAGATACAAACAGCATAACCAGATTATAATCAGTTTACGGCTGACCAGTAGCTGATGATGTTCAAAAGCTCCAGTTTGGGCGATTTTTGCATTACTTATCCAATTAGTGTGAGGAGATGAGGTCTCACAGTCTTCGCATAAAATGCTGCTCAGCACAAAAAGACCCAGCCAAAAGGAAAAGGGAACAGAGGACTATCGGGCAGGACAGTAACACAAATGCTGTTTGCATCTCTCAGGTCACCCGCGCAGCGTTCAGAAGCAACGGCTGTCTGAACTGCAGTACACCTGCACCGCGGCAGCAGGAAAGAGTCGCAGAATCACAGCCCGGAATTTGTTCAGGTCTTGAGCTAAACTTTCTCCTTTATGACTTTTTAGTCAAGCTTGTCTAAAAAAACGCAGGCTAAACTGATATCAAAAAACCCCCCACCTCTAAGAAACAGAAAAATCTAATTGTAAAGCTCCACTTGTCATATTTTTGCAGCGCCGTGCAGTTCGGCGCAGTGATTTCAAGGACCTCTCCTTTTCCA
>JMFS01100468.1:0-47973 GCA_000699545.1 Podiceps cristatus | reverse complement strand
TCTCAGAAAGGCATCCTTAAAGAGCAGCCAGAGATGCAGAAGGGTATGATCACAGCCAAACAACAACAAGAACAACAACAAAGCAGTCTAGAGAAAGTGAACAGAAAACAATTTTCAACATATCTCACAATAATAAAAATGACAAGGTACCCAACGGTTCATCAGAAGTCAGATGTGCAGAAGGTGGCTCTCCACACTGCTACATTCTGTGTCACAAGTCGAAAGCAGAAAGGGCTCTCTAGGAGAACATACAACTAGGTCCATCAAGAGGTAACAAACAAAACAGTCCCAATGCAACCTCTGATCCACTAAATCCCTAAATCTTCAGTTGTCAGAAGCTGGAGAGTGTATGGCAGGTGTGTGGCATATAGAGGGATCACTCATACAACTCCTGGTTGCTGTATTTGTCTTCATAGTTAGTTGACCTATGTAGATACTTTACTATGTAGATCTTTGATAGAACTGTTCTCATCTTCCTTTCATGTTTGTTTGCTTTTAATTCTAACATCTCTCATAGTTTCTATAAACAATGTAATTTACTTAGAGCACCAGATATTCTTGCATGACAATTTCCAACATCATCCAAATATGGATTCATTATTTGTTCTGATTCGTGTTCAAATCACAAATGATGTTTTTGAGAGGAAAATGGATGCGCAGAAAAGGAAAGGGCACACGGAGTGCCCAATTGAGATGTCTGGTTTGGGGGGAATTTTATTAACTGATTTATTTGAATTAAAAAAAAATCAAGTATATCCTTCACAACTACAGTATGTTCACAATGTCTCTTAAATATTTTCTATTTCCCTTGATAAGAGGATGAAATATAATTTAACTCATGCGATGAAGGAGTGAGATGTTATGTGTTTCTCTTTCCTTCTTCTTTACCTGTTTTTGGATGTTTGACCACTTGTGTGCTGTCTTGCTCTTAGCCTCAGCATTTGCACTATCCTGACCCAGAGATAATAATCATAGAAGGCAACTGCTAAACTGCAAATGCTTTAAGACTACATAGGGGGGAACTTAAATAATCTATGAAAACCCCACGACAAACTCCTAGGACAGCATCACCAATATTTCCCTAGCACCTGTCACCTATTTAACAGAGACAGTTTACCCAATACCAATTACTCAAACTACCTTCTGTTTCTACAGCAGAGCTTCACAATTGTGATGGGTGGCAGACTGAGAACCCAAAAGTTAAGTTCACATAATCCCTCAGAAAGAACTGACAAATCTGCATGGACGCTGTTAAGCTGCAACAAGTGATTCTAATAATGAGTGTATGTTTACCATGTAATTACTGTCTTTCTAAATCCCACAGGAGCCATATGTGAAGACTTACGTAAAGTATTAATGCAGTTTAAAAACCAATATGAATGCTTATTGAGTTATGAACCCCTAAAAAATCCTACTTACATTTCAAATATCTGTATTTGAGCTAACCAGTTTATAAAGCAGCACACCCAATCATTAAGGACTGCTGACTATAAAAAAAGTGATCTGATAAACTGTTTTTATTATGACAATTGCAATAATTTCTTTCATGGGGCATGCTACCAATTGTGCAGGCTATGATCTGAATAAGAAACAGCATCAGCTGATCCACTGATGCAGCAATATTCATCTGCAATTCCACACACACTTACGATGGGTTTCAGATACTGTATAAGGTACCTTTGAAGCTGCAGCCCTGAAGACAGTTCAAGCTCACCATCAGCCTAAGTGATTTATTGATGATTATCAATTATTCACTGTGATAAACGCAACCACCACCAGCAAGTTTTTCTACTTGCTAATGCCAAGCCACACACATGGCTTCTGCAGTTTCTGTATTTATAATCTACTTTTCTTTGAAGACTGTCTGAAATAACCTGAGCTCTCAGGTAAAACATTTTGAAATTTGAGAACTTCCTCATCATTCTGCCCCTCTTCTGGATTTATAGTGATAGTTCAGAGATTTCTAACCACTCAGAGAGAGAACAGCCACGGCACCTCTTCTTTCTTCCCCACTCGCTGGAGAGAAAAATGTATGGAATGTATTTAAATAATGCAGTTGAACTTTTTATGAGCAAAACCCCCTTCATCATCTTGAATTACTTATTTGTAATAAGTTACTTGTTCAACACTGGCCAAAATAAAGTTTATCCACTTACAAAGAGCTAACCGAGTCAGAACTCTCAGAATTCTGTCTCAATACTGTTAATCTCTTATTGTTAATTCAGCATGTTAAAAGAAAGGAAGCTGATTTTAATTCATTTAACAGAACCCCAAAGACTAGATTGTTCTGTTATGAACAAATGCTTCAAAGATTTTCTGCCAGTTCTGTTTCCTCTCCAGCTGGGAATAAAGTTTTCCCCCCCTATTAATACAAATCAATCATTCTCTGCTTCAAATTCGTCTTTGATGTTTCCAATGATCTCAGTGTTCCTTTTATGAACACAGATTTCTTTTTAGTATATAAGAATTCCTTTTTATTATAAGATATTTTAATTCATGTGTTGATTAAGTTTAGAAAACTTGAACTGTAAGTTTCATATGACATGTCCTAAAAGTACTGGAAATGATTGACAATACCTATACACAAATGATGGTCAAAGGATGTTGTTCTGGTACTTTCAAGAAGACAACCGTGTTCTGAAAAATACATATCCTTCTGGGCACTTGGGTAATGTACACTGTGCTGTGAGGTGATTTGTGATATTTTGATCAGAGTCAGATCAGAGAAAGGTGACAGCTGCAAGAAAAGTTCATAGAATCACAGAATGGTTTGGGTTGGAAGGGACCTTAATGATCCCCTAGTTCCAACCCCCCTGCCATGAGCAGGGACACCTCCCACTAGACCAGGCTGCTCAAGGCCCTGTCCAGCCTGGCCTTGAACACTGCCAGGGATGGGGCAGCCACAATTTCTCTGCGCAGCCTGTTCCAGTGTCCCACCACACCCATCATGAAGAATTTCTTCCTAACGTCTAATCTAAATCTACCCACTTCCAGTTCAAAGCTGTTAAAGTTCTCTGACACCAGTAACAGTGAACAACAGTGCAACTATTCCACACAACACTCAGTTAACCTCACAAATTAGAGCAGCAAAGTAATTAATTTCCACAAAGCAAAGCACTGCAGGCCCAACAGTAATCGTGTCTCTAGAATTCAGCTCTAACACTAGAAATTGGAAGAGTGCCAGTATTTTGGAAGGTTTATACTACACCAAAGGCAGTAACAGAGATACCTTTTGCCATAAACAACCAGTCTGATTAACAGCCTAATGGGGCAGAGTGCTCCTCACTGTGTCTAACCTCATCACACTGAAGCTTTATATACTGTCTCCAAATTCTCCAGTGGGAAGAGCAAGTTTGCCGTATTTCAATCTGATATTAGTCTTCAAGCATAAATAATACAGGGAGATGAGCTAAAACGTCTCATTGATTAAAATTCTACACTGTGAGCTTGTCACATTTCAATGTGCAAATTGCTTCTGTCTGGCCTGCATTCAGAAGTCAGTCATCTATATATATACACACTTGCTTGATTTTAAGTTTGGTATCACAGCTGAACCACAGATCAGAATCAGAAGAGATTTTTCTCTACAATGATTTTGTAAGTAATGATGTATCTGGTCAACTGATTATCTAACGAGACGACAGTATTACACAATGTAGCTGCGTTCACACAGCTGTGAAGAACTCAGATGAGTCTTGGGTTAAAAGCTAACCCTTAGTTTTCTGCTATGGTCTGCAGCGCCTCAGCTATAGCTATAGCCTCAGAGAGCCCAAGAAATCAAGCAAAACCGAAGGCCGTGGGTACCATATCTGCATAGTAGTAACTTTACATGTTTACAAACAATTCTTAAACATCAAATACATTTTGTTAGTTTCCTGGGAAAGCAAACACAAAATCCATCCCTAGTAAGAGCAAGGATTAACTAGCTGACCTCACGTATTTATGGTTAGCACTGCAGGGAGACTGTACACAAAAAGCAAAGATGGTCAGGGAATCATGATGGGTGTTACTGTGTCACATGCCCGAAAAGTTGTTGAACATTGGACTTTGGAGTCTTATAAAGACTAAAATGTTCCTCTTGAAAGCAGTGCTCAGACTTGCATGGTTGACTTTAGTGAAAAGGGATGTCAGAGAAAGCATACATTTGTCCTGTCATGGTGACTTGTTTCTTAAAACCACCTCAGAAGAAGAAACTATTTCAAAATGGCTTCTGCTATTTGAGAGCAGCATGTTCATAAAGACTCTTCCTGTAGGAACTGGCTTTCAGGTTGCAGTTCAGATAACCGTATTATTTTCTAGATACAGAAGGCCTCCAACAAACTCAATATTTAGCTTAACTCAAATGCTGCAGGGTAGCCAAAAGCTCAAATGAAAAAAATACAGTCCTGCCATGACCAGAAGCATATTCAAATATACTGCTACGTATATACTAGCTAATTCAAACATGATAATGGAAGTAACAGTATTAATGCCCATCAGCAAGACAAATGGGAGGAAAAAATGCATATAAGCCGCTGTTGTGCTTTCTGCCAAGAGCTGAAGAAAAAGAATGTGAAAACATCCATCCCTCTTCAGAGTATTTTTCACTGTTTACTAATTCTGGGACCAAGTCTTTTCTTCTTTACGCTATTATAAGTTAGGAGCAACTGGTATTATTTTTAACTGGTGAATGTGAGGCAAAGATTGTTAAGGTCTTCATGCTTACCTCCTAGAAAAAAAACCACAATCACACAGCAATGGCTAAGAACCATAGGATGCAATTCTTCTAAGACTGAAGGTTATTAAAACAAAATTATTCCTATTGTTATTTTCTGTTACTCAATCTCTTTCAAAAATGCATACTTTTGCTTTTTTATTTTTACTTCATGCTGCCAACCAATAGTTTTAAAGAAAAATATAGCACCTGCAGAGACGACTTTCTCAAATGAGAATTTTAAACAACACTTGTTATAAAATTTGTTATTTAGTTATTATTACATGCTTATATAATGGAGGGGGGAGAAGCCACTCAAAACAGAATGAAACTATTGCATTAGATTCTTTTCGAAAAAAATTAACATACATAATATCCGTAGCTCAAATACACACACACACAGAGAAAATCCATCAAACAAACAAACAGAAAAAGGGCAGATAAATGTCTGCTGGTAATTTCAGATTATACATGACACATTCTGGCACGTGCATCATACTGATACACACAACAGTTTCATGTTTGTCCATTTAGCTGTATGTGATGGGCGACGGTGCAGAAAGCAAGAGCCATTTCAGAGAGGGAAATTGCATGGAAATAAAGTCATTTTCAATTGCCCAGCATTTTCTGAGGCTGAAGGCCACACACTCTGACAGAGAGCTACAAGGAAGGTAGGACTGATCTGTAGCAATGCACGAATGCTGCATTTGACCCAGGTTATTAAGATAATGATATAGTAGCTATATTGACATTTCAATGAATGAATAACCTCAGTTTTCCACACTAGGAGAAAACACTAAGAAGCTCCCAGAAAACTAAACCAATACAACAGTAAGTAACCTCACAGTAAACTGACAAATCATAAAGCTATAAAGGGGTTTTGGTAGGCAATTGCCATCTCCATAGCTTTGTCTGCATTGCCAGCCATCAAGACACACACCAAAGATACCTGAAATGGGCGAGAGTAATTTGCAGGGGATGAGGGTATGCCTCTGTCATAGCTCCTTACAACGGGCAAGTCACTACAGAACAAGCCATATCGGAGTGACATGAATCAATCATGCTTTACAGGAAATGGCAAATCTTGAAAAACAGGTATTCATTTGATTTTCATTTGTACATTTTTCTCTTACATGTCACAAGGTTTCTGTTAAGATTAAACAATACTTTGTTACATGCAAGTTATGTGCTTACACCTCTTCAAAATGCCAAACGGCATCTAGCCTGCAAAATGATCATGATTTATTCCCAGCAACCAGATCCTGAAGGCGGCAAAAACCATAACTACTGACAGCAGCACATTCAGAAATCCAGTTTAACTAGTCCTTGAACAGAACACATTACTCTAGTTTTCTAGAAGCTTCAAAACCTGTCTGACTTGAATTTATTTTATGGACCTGACAGAAAAGCCTTCCCCTCCTTCCACTTCTGTGAATAAGCAGAAAAATACCTTCAATAACACAGTATTTTAAACCCTGCCTTACATGTGAAGAAAGGTTAACACCACCAGAAAGCCTGATTTTGAACTCCTCGAAACAGGGAGCACAGCATACTATAATAAAAGGAAAGAAAACCAAAGTCTCAGATAGGTTCATTCAAAATAAAAGATGGTCCTGCAAGGGCTCTTTGGAGAGGTGAGCTAAAACATGGCCTTGCCCTTCCTAAAGTTGGGAATGAAGCTTGTGGTGGTGTGGCCAGACATGTGCACCCATGAAACCCTGTGAGTTTGCCTCCCCGGGTAAAAGGCAATTGCCTCTGCTATAGGATGCAATTGCCGGTAAGCAGCATGCTCTTTGTTGATGAGAGCGTATAATCTATATCATTTTAGTGAAGTTCTTGGTGACATACATTGCTCTGGTGAGACCCCACCCACAGTGCTGTGTCCAGCTCTGGAGCCTTCAACACAAGAAGGACATGGAGCTGTTGGAGCGGGTCCAGAGGAGGCTACAAGAATGATCCGAGGGCTGGAGCAGCTCTGCTGTGAGGACAGGCTGAGAGAGTTGGGCTTGTTCAGCCTGGAGAAGAGAAGGCTGCGGGGAGACCTGATTGCGGCCTTTCAGTACTTAAAGGGGGCCTATAGGAAAGAGGGGGAGAATCTTTTTAGTAGGGACAGTGGTGACAGGACAAGGGGTAATGGTTTTAAACTAAAACAGCGTAGGTTTAGGCTGGATATGAGGAAATTCTTTACAATGAGGGTGGTGAAACACTGGAATGGGTTGCCCAGAGAGGTAGTGGAGGCCCCATCCCTAGAAACATTCAAGACCAGGTTGGACGGGGCTCTGAGCAACGTGATCTGGGTAATGGTGTCCCTGCTCACTGCAGGGGGGTTGGACTAGATGGGCTCTGGGGGTCCCTTCCAACCCAAAACATTCTATGATTCTATGATTCTGTACCAAAGACCAGTCTCCTAACCCTCACATAATACAGTATGGAGGTATGAGCCCAAGCCGTTCATGGCTGGTGGCAGATGCCACCCCAAACTGTCAATCCTGTCCTTCTGCTGGAGGTTGCCATCTCTGGAAAAGGATGGCCAGCATATTTCAGCATAAGTTAGCGTACCAGGCTGTGAACAGCGATGAGGGGGAAGTCAACTTTCCTTTCCTTCAACCATCCCTGCTAAAGAAGCATAGCCGACAGCTGGAGCGGTAACTTCTTAAATCAATTCAGCATGAAATTCCAGAGCATTTCTGTTGGTGCCCTCAGAAACTAGATGGCTTTAATCACCAGCTGGCTGAGTTACTGTAAGTAGATGGGCAAGGTGGCATGCTTGGTGTTCCCTCGTTATCTCTTTATACAGCAGTGTCCGCAGGAGACAAAGTATTCATTAGCCCCTGCCACGGTTAGTCAACAAATGCTTCCTGCAGCTTGCAAGGGTCTGGCTAGCTCTTTAATCTTTGCTACCAAAGAAGGATGATTAATGAAACACCCTGTAAATATGCACAGTTCAAGCCTGTTTGTCATTGCCAGGCAAAGACTAGAAGTCCAGTCTAACTGTTAAGCAGCACAAGGCTAACACTGCCGCAGAATTTTGCATCTTTCCCATGAAATACCCAGAAAGGTTTTCAGGCATTCAGAGGGAGTTGCTGTACAATGGTAGAATAACATGTAACCGTACTCGAGCCTAAAGCACCCTCTCCTTGAAATACTTTTCAGCACAAAAGGTTCTGCCCAAGAAACAAACTATCACATCCCCAAAGCGATACACTTTCATTTTTTTTTCTCTCACAGAGATACAGCAGACTTATATTTTCCCTGAAGTAATTTTTCCAAGTTTTGTTGACTTTAATTAACAGACCAAATGAGGTGAATATTTTTTTTTTTTTTTAAATCCATTTTACAGCAAGACATAGGCATTTACAATAGTCAGTGACTTGTGGAAGCTGTTGCTGTGAGATACAGAATTACTGAACTGAAGAATAAGATCTGCCATAGCTCTGGCTTTAATATTTTAGGGTGAGGGATCACCTGTGCTGACAGTGGCTACACTTCGCATGACTAGGAAATAGGAATAGCTTCTCCGACACCCATTCATTTTTACAGGTTATATAACACAAATGGTTTTATGAGCACCAGGATGAATGAAATTTGTTTCCTAAACCAATTTGTCCTTGTGTGCTTGACTGGCTCCTTTAACAGAATTGCAAGAAAGTAAAGAATATCCTCCAAAGAAATACCAGAGAACCTATCAGAGAACCCACACTGAAAAACAGATGAGAGAGGCAGAAAGAGATTAGTGTGTTTTTTCTACAGGATAAGCTTCACTGAGTTTGCATCTTGGTGGACAGCCAGGAAGGAATGCTTCAGGCATGGCTCCGAGATAGCCGACCCAGCTGATCGGTGCCACCAGGCAGGGTGACCTTCTGCCTGCACCTAGCCTTCTCCCTTCCTTGGCCTGCACTGTGCAGCCCCAGCTCCTCTCTGCAAATGCCCTCAGGAATGAACTGATTCAACTCACTAACCCAGTAAAGAAACTAATTTTCTTTGGTTTGGTGAGTTTGTGGCCACATGAAACAGCTGAGCTGGCTCGCTGTGCAGAAGGTGTCCTGGTTCCGGCCCCCGGCTGGGGGTAAACCATGACAAAGGACAAGCTCAAGAGGCGATACAGGGAAGAACAGGGAGAGGGCCACCTGTTCGGGCAGGAAGAGAAGGTGGCTGAGAGGATGTCAGAACTAACAGAGAGATCACCCAGCTTTGCTGACCAAGAAAAAAAATGTCTAATAAAACATGTATATGAGTACCTGAGGCAAATCCATAATGCTATTTTTAACCCCAACACCTGAACCAGGACAGCCTCAGTGGTTCAGCTGAAGTTGGTCACTCTCCTTACTTTTCTCTCCCACCTTTGTCTTCTCTGTGCAGCCAAAAAGGGGCTGGAGGACAGTCTGCTTGCTCTGTGCAAGACAAAACGGCCTCTCCAGCTCTCCCTATCTCTCTCAGCACTGACAAACAAGCAGGCAACCCCAGGGACAGGGGCTCTCCAGACATCTTCCAGCAACGTTTGCCATTGAGACGGGCCAGTCGTAGGGCCAACAAACCGCTGGTAAATGTGAAGCCAGTTTTCCAATGGACTCCGGTGACTAATCTGCCTGGGGACAACATGCTGCAAGAGCCTTGCTCTGGGAATGGCTGGCAGGGGGGTGGCCCTACGAAAGCCCAGATCTGGTGAACAGCTGTAGGATCCAGTTCACTCACAGCTTACGGTTTTGTTTCCAGCTTAAGCTGGATCTAAACCAAGTCATTTGTCAGTGAACTGTAAACCACTGTCTTGCCACCTTTGCGGGCACGCGTTTTCACCAATAGCCACGCTGTTCCTCTGTCTTCCCCCATGACTTTTTAACTTACCCAGGGCCAAATAAGCAACAGATTTCCCCCTTTTCTCTCTTCTCCCCCTGGCTTCACGTGAGCTAATGTGGGAACACTGGGTCAAACAGGATACCACGGCGTAAGGGCTGTAAGCTTTTCTTCCAGTTGGCAGTTGCACCATGTGGTTCTGGGTAACTCTATCCTGCCGAAATTCCTCTCCCACACTAGAAGGATCACATCAACCGGCCTCGCGGAGTGACTGTAAAGACTGAACTTAGTCAATGGCTTTTAAAACTCCCCCAAACCACCTCAAATGGCTTTTTTAAGCACAAAAAAAAAGGCCTAAGGAATCTTCCTGCATGTTACTCTAGACCATTGCTTCCTTTTGTGAGTCTGAATTTGACTCAGAAGTAATTTCTTTAATTATTTTTTTCCAGTTGTTACAGGGACAGAAGCCTCCCGCCATGCAAACTTTTAATTTATCCACGGTTCCTCTAATTTTAAACAGGTATGAAGTTTTAAAAGTAATTTAAAAGAAAAGCAGATATTGACACATTAAAACTTAATAGTTCTGTGCGAGACATTGCATTTCATAATCGAAACCTCCTTAGAATTTTCATTAAAAAATGAAATCGCTGATCCAACAAACCATAACAGCCATAAACTGCGTCTGGAAATAAATACTTATGCATAAAAATCTACTTATTAATATTTTGATGAGGTTGAGGTAAGTATTTGAATGAAGAAAAGGCACTCCAAAATTTAAAAAACCGAAACAAACCAAAACAAAAGAACAACACAAGGAAAAGAACTATTGACTTTCATGAGAGAACTCTCAGGTGGCTTGGAAAGTTATCTCAAAGGTAGTTATTAATGGCAAAAGTGACTTACAGAATTAGAGAACCTGTTTCATTTTAGCACTGGGGGAAAGTCCAGAAAAGGTATCACCACCCCCTGTAGTAGGGAAAAAACCACACACACAAAAAAAGCAGGCCTACAGTTTTTTATATTCTTGACATTGAGACCTCGACTGCAGCAAAAACATTAATAGCATGCCTGGAGAAAAGAAAGCAAGAAACACTTTCTCACCATTGTCAGGACTAGCCTTTTTCAACACTAATTATGGGAAGTCAAGCTTGGCTGCCCAGTAGGGTTTCTTCTCTCAGGATTCCTCCAGCCCACCACAGCCCCCTTTGCCAGGGGAGCTACGCTGCTGTCCTCCTGCCATAGAATCATCACTGAATGGTTTGGGTTGGAAGGGACCTTAAAGATAATCTAGTTCCAACCCCCCTGCCATGCGCAGGGAAAACCTTCCGCTAGACCAGGTTGCTCAGAGCCCCGTCCAACCTGGCCTTGAACACTTCCAGGGAGGGGGCATCTACAACTTCCCTGGGCAGCCTGTTCCAGTCTCACTACCCTCATCGCGATTTCTTCGTAATGTCTAATCTAATTCTACCCCTTTCCAGTTTAAAGCCATTACCCCTCGTCCTATCACTACATGCCCTCTTAAAAAGCCCCTCCCCAGCTTTCCTGTAGACCCCTTCAGGTACTGAAAGGCTGCAATCAGGTCTCCCCACAGCCTTCTCTTCTCCAGGCTGAACAGCCCCAACTCTCTCAGCCTGTCTTCATAGGAGAGGTGCTCCATCCCTCTGGTCATCTTTGTGGCCCTCCTCTGGACTCGTTCCAACACGTCCATGTCCTTCTTGTGTTTGGGATTCCAGAACTGGACACAGTACTCCAGGTGGGGCCCCACAAGAGAGGAGTAGAGGGGGAGAATCCCCTCCCTTGACCTGCTGGCCATGCTGCTTTTGATACAGCCCAGGTTGGCCTCCTGGGCTGCAAACACACACTGCTGGCTCATGTTGAGCTTCTCATCAACCAGCACCCCCAAGTCCTTCTCTGCAGGGCTGCTCTCAATCACATCGTCTCCCAGCCTGTATTGAAACTGTGGATTGCCCCGTCCCAGGTGTAGGACCTTACACTTGGCCTTGTTGAACTGCATGAGGTTCACACAGGCCCACTTCTCCAGGTCCCTCTGGATAACATCCCGTCCTTCTGGTGTCACAACTGCACTGCTCAGCTTGGTGTCAGCAAACTTGCTGAGGGTGCACTGGATCTCGCTGTCTATGTCACTGATGAAAATATTAAAGAGTATCGGTCCCAGTATAGACCCCTGAGACACACCACTTGTCACCAATCTCCATCTGGACATCAAACCATTGACTGTCACTCTCTGGATGTGAGCATCCAACCAATTCCTTATCCACTGAACAGTCTACCCATCAAATCCGTATCTCTCCAATTTGGAGGGAAGGGTGTTGTAGGGGACTGTGTCAAAGGCTTTACCGAAATCCTGGTGAGACTCTGGTAAAACATTGTGTTGCAAGAAATCTGCAGCAATTAGTTTCCTTTCCTTCCTCTACAAGAAGTCCAGGACCATTATGCACTTCACCCTTCCCACCCAAATTAGCAGGTTCTGGAACAGGAGCGGTGGCTGGAGATAGCACCCTAGCAGAGGTCCAGAGCCCCAGCCTTCTCCATGTCCTCCCCCAGGAAAGTACAGTGCCATGGGGCACTGGGCAGCCATGAAAGGAGGATGAGGGAGGAGGAGAATAGAGGGTGAACAGGAGATAAACAGGGTCTTCATGGTCTTGCAAAAGCAAGAGCCCAAGCCACACAATGCGAGGAAGGAGGGACATTGAGAGGCTACATGTGAGCACGTGGTAGATGGAGACTTCATGAGCAGCTGGCAGGTTGGGACTTCTGGGGCAGGACCTTCTCGCCCTCAGGTCTGAATGGACAGGATTAGTATTGTGCCATAATAGCCCATGATGGGGCACCACCTCCACAAAGTGGAGCTTGAAGGCCCACAAGGCCTGAAGTGAGCATGAGCACCATGAGGAAGAGCTGGGTAACAGTGGCTGGAGATTCCCTTCTGCAGGGCTCAAAGGCACCCATCTATTGACCAAAGATGCTGTTATAGGGGATGTTTTACTTATGGGGTGCCAAATTTGGGATGATGTAAAAAAAAATTACTAAAGCTCATCTGTCCCTCCAACTATCACCCTTTGTTGTTCATCCATGTAGGCACCAATAACATTGACATGAAAGAACTGGAACACATGAAAAACTGCCACAGAGCCCCATGTGCAAAGGTGGAGTGCAGCTGAAGCTCTCCATGATCCTAAAGCCAAAAGGGAAAAGCCCAACCAGGAGTGGACAATTCCTGCAAATAAATGGCTGCATGCCTGGTACCATAGGCAGCACCTTGGCGTTTACAACCACAGGACTCTCTTGACCAATGAAGACTACTACAGAGATCCACCTGATAAAATGGAGCAATGAAGAATTGTTCCCCTTTCAGTAAAGGGCCACTCAAACATGTGGAGCTCATCTATGGGATGGGTGAATGCTTGTGGGCTGGTGTTAGAAGACAGACCAATAAGGGTGGCTTTGTCCTGGGAGGTTATTGCAGACCACACAGTGAAGAAGTAGATGAGGTCTTCTGTAAACAACTCAAGGAAGTATCCAGACCACAGATTCTAGTTCTTATGGGAGACTTGAACCTCTCCAAAATTTCAGGAGGGAAAGGCAGCAGAAAGCAGATTTCTGGAGGGTGGTAGGGATAACTTCTTAGCACAAATGCTAGATGGGCCACAAGGGATGATGCTCTCCTAGTAGCAGTGGTTCTTAAGGATGTTGTGGGAAGTCTTAGAGAGATTAATTAGCATGTAGTACTATATATGTATATATAATACAGATACACAAACAGTTAAAACCGTAACTCTACAGTTCACATACACATTACATGCTGCTTAACTTCAAATATGTTCCATATGTGTTCTAGAAGTGTGGTTTAAATCACAGGCACAGGCACACACAGAGAGCAAAAAATTCTTAAACTGAGTGTAAAATCCAAACACTTTCCTTTTAAAAAAGCTGCCGTCTTATCTTCCAATTATATCTTCCAAGGCCAACAAATCAGACCATGTCATACAGCCAAAAGAAAATGTCTATTCAATCTTCATTCATGTAACTTCAGCTTGGAACACAATTAGCAAAACTATACCCTCCTCAAGCCTCCAAAAAACAGTCTTTAGTGCTTCAAAATGAGAGAAGGTCACAAACAGCAAACAAACTACATCTTCTGTAACACACTGAGTCCTTATTGCTAGAAAACACAGCTGTCAAGCATTACCTGAAGTAATTTTGCTGTAGAGCTCAAGTAGTTTAAATTAGCCACGTCCTCAAATAGACTTTCACACCCTCTAATCATGACACTGAGTATCAGAGGGTTCTCAGGGTTGGTAATCTACATAATTTCCCACTCATAGTCAAGAAACTCAGACCTTATTTGAAGTAGCTCTTATTATTATTGGCATTTCTTTAAAAGAACACCTTTTTGCCAACAGGCGTAAGAAACCCCTAGCTAATGTTTTCGCATGTTAAGCCAAATAACACATGTTCATTGGACAGCAACTGCCTCTATTTTGAGGTATCTTCACAAACTAGAGTGACTTGCCTCTGGAGAACAAGACATGAAATGGATCCAAACCACACAACCATGTGCTGCCTCAGCAATTACCTGGTGGTAACGAATGTGGACCCTGCAAAGGGAGCCTTGTAAGACAGCTGTTCAGGCAATGCACACAGAGGAGCTGTGCCACACTGCTAGAAGCCATCCACTACGCTATTTGCAGGCCCTGTTACCTCCCGCTTTTAAGGAGTTCCTAAGAAAAGCAAGCCTGTTGCTGGGAGGTTTAATTTCACTATAGTGGTATCCAAGTTTGCATTAGAAACTTTGATGGTGTCACATGGCGATAGGAGATTGCAAGATCAGAGAGACAATGCCGAGATAGACAAGGTCAGCTCCCACTCTGTTGTCTCAATCAAAATTTCAAATATTGGAATTCCATGGAGATTATTAAATATACATCTGACTGAACTATCTTAGTGACATTATCTAAATCTTAGTCCTAAAGAAAGTCATTGGATGACAGTAGTTTTCATTTCAAATAGGTTTTTGTAGAAGCCAAACCTATGCTGACTTCAAAGGTTCTACATTACTTTGGCAGAGAATGAAGGTCCAGAGAAAATACTGAAATTTAGCCTTCTAAATTACTCCTCCAAAATGAAGAGATTTATTAGCCTGACCATAATAAATGAGATGAAGCAGATTACACAATGCAAGCATTTGGTCAGAACAATGTACCAAAACTGAATTAATTATAGATTTACCTGGGAGAGCTCATTTTCCCATTAAGCTAATTGGGAGAAGAGCATATTTTAATGTGGATCTGTTTTTCTCCTGTTAAGAAAGACTGTCAATCAAAGTCAGTCCTTCATAAACAACAACACAAATCAAGAAAAGAATGAACCTGTAGTTTCCCTTGCTCAATGAGGTTTTTTTTGTTGTTGAGTCTGAAGGCAGGCTCCAAGGAAAATGAAGACTTAAATGAAGTTTTATCCAAAATAGACAGACAACTTTGAAAGCAAGAGAGGCAAGTTACAGCTAGGGCCCACGGGGAAACTCAGCTCCTTCCCCACAAAGGGAGAAATGCAGCTTTGTGCAATGGAAGCAGATTTTATCAGTCTGCTTTGGAGGAGAGCATGGCTATCTCTTATACCATGGCACTGACAGGACTGGCGGCAGAGGTTTAGGATGTTACTCCATGGGATGGATCCTCTGGAGGTAGAGCTGACTGGAGGCGTTTCCAGTCCTCCCCCTTCTCTCACCGCGATTAGCTCCTACACCCTCCACACCCTCTGCTTCCATGGAACAGGCCCAGCTTAGAGTACGAGCACACAGACAGCTCGACAGACACGGATGAGGCTGAAGATTCACAACAAAGTCCTGGCAGCGTGCTGTTTACACCACTGCTGATGTGTCCTTGCCCCATGGCCCACCGTTAGCTGTGCTGTCACACCGTGCTGTGTGGGAGCAACTCAACTGAGAAAAAGGCTGCCAAAAAATGGGGGAAAAAATAGCCAGGATCAATTCTGTGAAAAACTATTCCAAGAGTACAAAGGAAGGGTGGGTGCCTGTATAGTTTTGTCTCACACACATGTACATACAGACACAGGCCAGACGTTTTGTCCCACAGAAGCACAGCTTGAGGTGGTGGTGAACTTCAGTGGGGAGAGAGGAGAAACCACAGAAGCTAAAAACTCTCCCTCTAGCTTTGCTGATGAAGGATACAGAAGAAGATCATATTCCTTCTTCTGCATTACCACCTCATAAGTGGCCTTTCAGCTGACAGTACTTCATGAAGCATTGCCTCCTCCAAGTTCGTATTTATACATGCCAGTACCACACTGGAAGAGCACCCCAGCCTTGCTAGGCTATGAGAAAACTAACAGATCATTTTCTGCCACTACCCTGACTTCATTCTCTGTTGACAACTGCATTTGTTCTCTCTCGAGGTTCTCCTGGGAGCATCAGTTAGCCATTGTGTGGTATATTCACATTGCACCAACTTTTGTTGTCAGGCCCAACCACACAATTGCTGTGCTCCACCCACTGAGGTCTAAACTGAGGTGAGCTCAGTGATGATCTTCTCTAAAATGATCTGTTCTCTTAACACTCAGAGAGCAAATTGTGGCAACCAGCCATAACAAATCCTCTTGGATCCCAAGACCGCTAAGTGTGCATATGACAACACAGCTCTAGGTTTGAAGCACACACTTCCGTAACTACATTCCTACCCAATTTCTTCAAGCATAGCCTAAGAGAAACGATTTCCCACAAGACAAGTCACAGGCATTAATCACAGCTTGCAGCCAGACACCATCTCCCAGCTTCACCCGTTGAAATGCCCTCAGCACACAGGTTGTCAGGACCCCTACGAAGGTTACCAACCTTCAAAGCTGCCAGCAGAGCCATTTGGATGATCCTCTCTTACCCATTTCTGTAAAAAATGGGCAAAGTGTCTGAAAACCTACTATTTAAACTGTTTAAGCTATCCCTGCTAATTTTGACCATGAGAACAGCTGACAGAGGTGTGGTCGGAGGAGAAGCTGCGATCTGCCTAACAGCTCTTGATGTCAACACCTGTGGCTTGGGGGATGAGAGAAGAGAAATAAATGAAAATAGATGTCCTCCTACATGACCAAAGGGGTCGTCTTTGACCACCAGCCAAGGAGTGCTGACAGCACATGTTGCGTTGTATCTTCAAGCAGTAATGGAAGGGAATGACTGCTAAAGCAATGATCTGAAGCGCAGGATGGCTATGAATTGCCTGTGCTTTCAGACAGAGCAACTGAGGCACAACACCTTCCCCCGGGCTGCATGAGGGGGCTTAACCTGACACCAGCATCCTCAGGTATACCACAAACTGATGGGTGGTTTTGGAATCTGCCCTTTCTAATGGCAGGGTTAGTGGGAAAAAAACCCCAGAAATTATTAATTGAAAAAAGGAATAGATCCCGAGTAGTCCTGTATATGAGTAGTCCTGTCATAAACAAGCCCCCCACCACAATCTCACGAATCCACCAAAGCTGCTTCTAGGTCAATCCTGTTCTCTCTCCAAATACTTGTGTTTCTTAAAGCAATGCACCTAGCTCCCTATAAGGGGAAAAACTGCTGTGCCACAAAACATATGAGTAGTGGAGTAGTGAGGAAGTGGTTAAAAACAAAACAAGCATATGTAATGGGAGAGAAAGTGTTCACTGCTTGGAGGCTGGAGAAGGTCATAAGAGACAGTGGCACATAACCAAAAAAATGATAAATGGATTTGGCAACTGCATTAACTTCTTCTCAGTAAATTCCCATGAAGACTTTTGCTGGCTTTTCTTACCACGTGTACACAAATCCAAAACACACACGCTGCGTTGATTTAATCCGCCACAGTGCTTTTAAGTGTCTGCTTTTTCTTGGGTCTGAGGCCTCATTTCTTCCTTTTTTTTTTTTTTTCCTGCAAAGGTAAAAACCTTCTCCCTTTCACACAAGCAAAGCCCTTCCTGAAAAATAGTTCTGTTTACCCAGAAATGCTTCCCAGCCCTTCCTCCTGGTGAGCAGAAAGCAGTAAGTACTGTGAAGGAGCCAAACTGTGAAAAAAATTTTGAGGAGACAGCACTGCAAATGCTAAGGCTATCTTCTCTCATCATGTTACGACAGTCGGTCTGTACAACATGCTGAGTAAGTGCAGGGCTCCTCCACTTCCCTACTCAGTGATTTGATATTTTTAAATGGATGACTATAATTATAAATGTATAATGGGTTTGAAAAATAATCTTATCCTGGGCAAATGGAAAACCTAAATCATCAACTTTGGCAAATGAGGGGTTCTGCTAAAAATTATTGTGGCATTTCTGGTTTTGCAAAATACTAGTATTTTCAAGTAAGTTGGAGACTCATGTATCTCAGTGGCCTCATCCTGAGCTTGAAGACAGACAGCAATAGTCTCTTGCTTTTGAAATTAGTAAGTGCAGGCAATTTAACTGCTCCATGATGAGTTTAGCAATGGCACTAATGAAGAAGGCAAGAATCATGCCAAGTATAGACCACTGCTCTTTGGAGGAGCCATAAGAAACTGCAGAGAAATGGAAGAGGAGGCGGCTGGCGAGACAGGAGGACTGGAAAAGGCTGAGGAGGGGACCAAAGTAGCAGAGACTTCCCCGTCTGAAGCCTTAGGGAAAGTACTAGAGGGATGGGGAACTTAAAGCTCTTAAACTGTTAGAAGAGTATAGCAACAGAAGAAATAATAGCTTTCCCCTCTGAGCACTTGGAGTAAGAGTAAATAATAAAACTTTTAGACATCTACTAGCAAGACAAAATGCACAGTGAATAGACATCATTTAGTCCTCAAACGTGGGCCAGGAATGACAGCACAGCACTACTCGCCCGGAATGCCTGCCTCGGGACAGAGCCGACGGTGTGCGACCCCGGTTCCCCGTTGCGGTGAGAGTCACTGGCTTTGCTCCTTGCTGTCTGTTTGGGTTTTTCTTCACTCCATAGTTTTGTCAAACTCAGAAGTTGCCAAAAACTGGGAACTTCCAAGATGGAACTCAGAAGCCGGAGAACAGACAGGGGAAAGGTTTGGTCTCCGCAGCACAATGCAAAATTATATTTTGGGCAATTTTTGAAAAATTATTAGCTCCAGAAGGGTGAGGAAAAAATGAAACCTTGTAGCTTGACAGTTGAATCATGACAGTTTGACTATTAATGCAATGGAAAAAAAAAACAGGTTTTGAAAGTGTTGTATGGGTCACACAAAGAGAAAGTGCAATGGCCATTTTTCATAAGTAATATTTGGTAGCAAAATATTTTTAAAAATACAAACACCTAATTTTCTTATTTGAAGAGAGAAACAACTGGCATGTTTTAGTGAAGATAAACATCAAGACTCCATCCTTGCTGTTTGAAAGTTCGTCTTCTTTTAATAGGCTTTTCCAAGATGGGCCGATGCTTTACTTGGTAGCAGTTTGCAACAGAAGAGGAAGCTGCTGCTAAGCATCAACTAATGAATTCTGAAGTTTCAAGAAGTGGTAATATCAAATATGTGTATCTATATATTTTTTGTGAATTACATACACACAGAAAAGGATAGGAATGGTGATACAGCTGTTAGAAAGAAAAAAAAAAAAAAAGAAAAAGAAAAGAAAAACACTGCAAGATTTCCTCTTCATTTTTGTTTTTTTTTTTCAGAAAAATGTTTAACAATGCAAATCAAAAAAAGCCCTGCTAATAAGCTGAGCTGTCACACCTTCTGGAGCAAACTATAAACCGGGCATTTTAAAGCAGAAGACTCAGTAGACACAGATTGAGTTTTCCATATCAACTGCAACTTTTTCTTTTGTAATTTATACTGTAGTTTGAAAATGCCAGGAGTTGAAGGGTTACGCAAGCTTCTGCTGTGAAACAGAAATTGGAAGGTACTTCCACATTTCTCTTTAAATTAAGATGAAGCCATGAGATCAAATATATTCTAATTAATGGAAAATTTAAAAAGCCTTCTTTTCAATGAGATTGTTGTACAGTGGCTTCCTTCTGTGATCAGCTTTATATTCTTGATTGAATATCTCAGCTTGTTTTTTCTAATGATCAAAACCATACTCACAAAGGTCCCCCGTGTTCACACACTAATCTTCAAGACACCAGTCTTTAGTGCCAATATCAAAGTTGTTAGCATGAGTGGTTTCTATGCACCATATGACTGGTAGCTTTTTGAAGATGGCAGAATTAATCTTACTCATTCACCGTGTTCCCCTTGGAGATTATACATGCCTCTGTTTACAGGTATGCTAGAATTTGCTCCATGCTTTCTTGTAATGTCCCTCCAAGCAGCTTCTCATCCAGAGAGACCACCTTGAGATGCAAGTGTCTGCCCAGGTCCTTCCTTTTACCCTCTCATGCATTCAAGAAGCCCTGGCCTGGCACCAATGTGCACCGACAGCTCAGCAGAGGTCCCTGCCTGCCTCGTGTCCCTTCTTCTTTACATGGTCTCTCCTTCTTTCCGCAGAGGACTCTCACGGTTTGGTTCAAATCCATGCTTCATGGCTCCTGCTGGAAAGCATAGGGCCCAAATGAAGAGTGCAATACAACTAGTAGTGTCAGCAGCTGCTTCCTACCGCATGCCTGCCAGCAGATATAGCCAAGGAAGCCAAGAATGTGTGCGTATAGAGGCACATATGTTACTGCTCTCTCCCTTCTATTGTCCTCCCCAGCCAGCTAGGTCAGAAGTCAGCGGCAGGGCTGCCAGCGGGGTTTGAATGGTGTATGGCAGGGTCGGGGGCTTGAGGCCAAGGAATTGGCAAGAGGCAGCAGTTCCTGGCTCCCACGGGGTTTCAAAGTGCCTCACCTAGAGACAAGGCACTATGGCCTCCAACAGCACGTTGTCTCTTTGACGGACAGGATTTCTAAACTCTTGAGTCTCCAGGCACAGCCTTTACGGGTCAGCCTCTCATTTGAGAAAACAAAACCTGGCATAGCCCTCTGAAGAGATTGCCAACCTACAGCTGCTAATTTATGAATTACTAATTCATAAATGTAGAGCTTTGGGGAGGTCTCTTTGTCAGAAAAGAAGCACAGACTTTCCTTTTCTGACAAGCAGAAGTGGTACAGCAGTGGGGCGGTGGGGTTATGAGATACATCCCCTCCCTGGTCTCCAGCACTCATGTGTGTGGTTTTTAAATCTCTTCTCTAGAACAACGATTCAGAGGCACCACTCACCTGCCCGCCCTGCTAGCCTTAGGACTACTGCAGCACTTGGTGAACTTTAATCCTCCCCCAACCTATTCACCTTCATCAAATGAACATCAAAGCCTCCCCTGAAGTGTTTGGGAGGGAAAGTTAACATTTACTGTATATTAAATGTGAACTGGATACACCTCAGTTCACCTTTGCTTTCACATACAAGTCAGAAGGTTGAATCATACTGGAACAGGACTGGCCTACCCAGGTTTTGCTCAAGTTACTGAGATTGCTTAGTTATTCCTTTTAAGCTGGACTTTTAAAAGTCTGGCGCACAAGGCTGCAGGGGAGCCTCAAATTTTCTGAAAATCTCATTAGGCATGTAATCTGAACCTGCAGCCTTAACATACAAATATTTGACCTTTCATTCAACATGCACCTTCCGCACAGGAGATGCTGTTGTGAGAGCTCTGCCCTGTCTTGTGTGGACATTTTCTAATAGCTACAATAGGCATCCTGAGGTTCTGAGAAACTCCAGCACTGCACGGGCGAGGAGAGGGCAACACACAATAGATATGTTAAAGAGTGCTACTTTCAGCTTCTGGTACCTCAGGCAGTACCTTCGACACACAATAACTCTGTGTTCAGAAAAAAATGGAACACTTCCTGAAGCTTAAACCCCTTTATTCAGAATTAACCACATGCCTGTGTACACAACTGCAGCACCTTCTGCACAACCAGTCCCTTTGCCAGCAGCTGCCTAAAGCTCAAGGATGGAGGTAAAGATGGGAGAAAGAAGGAAGAAAGAATCAGGCTGGATTTTTTCCTCATCTGCCAGACTTCTCCCTAAGATTAAAAAACTTGAATTGTAAGGTATAAGTTTTCTCACAAGTACATTTTTTAAGGCAGAGTACAGCAAATGTTAGCCCGCAGTTCTGCAGCAGCAGCTTCTGCTAGGGCAGATGTAAGGATCATAAAACCGAGGGAAGGAAAAAAATAAATAAAAATCTTGATTCCTTACATTCTTGATTCATTACATTCTTGATTCCTTACGTGGCAGCTTAAGAGAGCACATCAGGATACTGAACCACACACTTATATTTTTCATGCTAAAGGCAAATAAATCACATTAGACATTGACTCCTTAAACACTGACGACAGATTATAAGCACAACTAGCTCATCTCTGGCACAACCCCCCCAACTTTTAACAGTTGGTTTATTTAAAACCTGCAGGCTAGATGTGAGCCTCCTGCACAGCGAGCTCTAGTATGCCAAGTTGCAACCCAAAGTGACTCTTACTACCAGACTATAAACCCCATAAAATAGGGCTAAGGGTTCATTATGAACCTGGTGACAGACTCCTAATTATAGTAGTGCTATCAAGCATGATAAAGGCTGGTTGGTTTTATTTTAGACTCATCCAAAGACTTGTTGGATGCTGGATTAGCTCATCTTTTCACTCCTATTGAACTGCCATATGTTTCTTTTTCTCCTTTATGTAGCATTTGGCAGGAGTTGTTTGTCAGCATTTGGAAAAAGAAAACATGTCTGCAGAAACTTCATTTCTAGTTCTTTCCATGTAAAGTTTCTTGTTTTACCTGATAAAGCCTCAGAAATTGCATTTTCATGCCTAAAGAAAAACTGGATGAGACAAGGCTTCTATTAAAACATGAAATATGGACACTCTTACACTGTCCTGATCATAATACTCAGGCATAATATTTCAGTTTACTTCAAAGAAACAAATACCTCAGTAAAAAGCTGTCTCTTTCTCCCTCCCCTTCCACATCAATTCTGCCCGATTTCATATCCACTTCAAATATCTGCAAGTAAATCAGAGCAAAATGTAGCATTTTACTAACAGGTTTGACTATTTATTCATCACTACCATCTACCAGCATTGTTGCAAAGATCCAAGTTGCACAGAACAAGTCACAGGAATAAAAATAATATTGATGCGAGGGCTTTTAAAAAAGCCTCTTGTTTGGCAGCTATAAAACCACTGAATTTCACAAGCTTAGCTAATGAACCGTAGCAGAAAGGATTTAATTGCTGCTTCTAATCCCAGAAATCAGAGAACTCGGAAGAACTAAGCAGCACCTGTATGGGGACAAACCTGGAAACCAGCTAGCATCATCTTTGCTATACAGAAAAGAGAGCCCAAAACAGTAATTACTTGACTTTGTAGGTTGTCGAGAAAAACTGAAGCAATGTAAGAGCTTTGCAGAAGTAGCCAGAGGAGAGGCAGATTATTTCAGCTGCTCTATAAAACGTACTGGGAGAGGGAGGGGAGGTGGCACCACCGGCCTCAATTATGGAGCAGAATTAGGCAAGGAATGAGCATTTTGCTGACCCGGGCGACTTGAATCAGCTATGCTCAGGTCACCTCTTCCCCCTGCCCTTCCGACTCTGCTCTTCAATGAGAGCACTTTTGCCACGGCAAGCAAGGTATTCTTCCATAGGCACGTCCCGTGAATGACATACTCTCCCAACAAATGACATGGACTCATCTCCACATGAAAAGAAATACAGTTTATTTCAGAGGAGAAAAAGAAGGGGCCTTGGAAGGCCCCCAAAAGTGACCTAGAGGCAAGATAATGAGAACTAATAAGAGCACTTCTAAAAAAAGGAAGGTCACCTGTCACAGCTGCTATTCAGCTCTGCTAAGTGGTTTTATTAATGGGTCATTAAAGGATTCCCATCCACCTTCAGCCTGAGAATGGTTTTACAAAGCAGATAATAGGGAAAAAAAAAGGAGAAAATATCTGGCATCATTTCTTTTAAACCACATGTTTGACAGCCTTTTGAGTTATATTCTGTTTTACTTTTTTTCCCATAATTTCCTCTGTCTGTATGGGCTTCTCATGCCGACCAGGGAAGTGGGAGAAATGCTGGCTGTTAAAAAATTGAGACTATACAAACACAAAATTGCCTTAGGTTTAAAGTGTCTTAACTTGGTATCATTATGCACTGAGAAGGTGCATAATGAAGGTATGAGTTTTAATTTAATTATCAAGTGTTATTTTTAAATTTAAGTGTGGTCTTCCTGCAGCCATGCCTCATCTCCAACTGTCATTTCATGTGTTTGGATGGCTGAACACCACCGTAACCCAGTTTGCCTGGAAAGAAGCAATATAATTGATTTCATGATTCTCTGAGCCCTTTGGTGTAGGCTTTCAGCTGCCCGACTATTTGCAGCTGTAGATGTGTAGTAGATAAAGACTAATGCTGCTTGTATGCCAACCCAGAGTTGCTGAGTCTGCAGATTTCAGGAGCTCTGCAAGAGAAGCCACGAGATGCTCCTGCAATTTCCATGTAAGTAGGCTAATAGGAAAATGAGAGGATAAGGCAATTTTGCTGGCTAGACTGTAACTGGTGGGCTGGTAGCATAGCTAAAAGCAGAGACAGATTTCCTTGCTTGGCTAGAGGAGCTTAGGTGTTTTCCCTTCTCTGCCCCCTCCAGCCACTGGCAGTAGCCGGGGGAAGTCAGGACCTGGAACTCTGTAGGGATGGATCAAAATCTAACCAGCACTTGCAGGAACCCACAGGCAGGAGCAGCACCCAACTTGAACAGTGCCTTTACAGAAAAGCAAAGAATAACCGAAGAGCCACATGTTACTGGGGAAAAACCTACAGTGAACAAGAGTAAAATTAATTCAATTTTGATTGCCTGTAGTGTTCTACAATAATAACCTGATTTCTACCATTATATCCAAGAAAAAATAGAAGCCATTGACAAGCACTACTAACAAATTTGAATTTTGGCTTACATTTTGTAGCTTAACATATGACGGTTACAAGGAATGCATTAAGCTAACAGATACCATGAACAATGGATAAGTGTATACACATCTTTTATCTATAGGGACCTCTATCTATATTACAAATGCCAAGTACACACAACTTAAAGCTCTCCAAAGCACACAGAAATTGCTGTCATGGTCACTATCGCATTCTGCCCCATTTAAATGTTTCAGCTCTCTCCTCTGTATGGCCTGGGCTCAGCCGAGAGCCACGGGGAAGCCAGGCACTACATGTCCCAAGCGCCCGTGCGCAGACCCAGGCTCCCAGGACTCGGTAGGAAGTGGCTTCCCCACCGCAAGGACCAGGCTTGCACAGCCTGCAGGCATCACCTCTTCAGGGAAATTAGCTGCTATGAATTAAAGACCTGCTAGCTGGTGTTAACCGAAATGTTTTGAGGACTTGCACTTCAGCCTATTTTGGTCAATATTCATAGAAAGAGCACAAGCATCGCTGACAGCGGCTCCCCCCTCTTGCCAAGTCCTGCCTCTGAGCTAAAAGAAAAGGTCACCTAAATTTCACAGGGCTAACAAGATATTTTCTCTGTCCTCTTTCTTAGAAACAGCTGAGCTGCTCTGGCTAAATGCTGCTTTTTCTTTTTAAACAACAATAACAGAATATTCAGCAAGAGGCAGACACCAAGTTAAAGAAATCTCAGTGCAAGCTGTTAAAATCTGGCAAACTTGTAAGCGGCTGAAAATAGAGTCTTATAATGGGAAGTGTCAAACAACCTTGATAATAAGGCAGCATTACCAGTCTGCTCTGTAACTCTAAATTATGTTTTATTGCAGTGTTAAATATGCCTGAGCTCCGTTTACCAGTTCCACCATTGCCAGCCCGAGAGCAGCTGCTGGCCGATGGCAAATTAACAAGTTGTAGTTTTCCTGGTGTAGACAAGAGGGTAGTTGTTTCTGGCTTTCAGCAGTCGGAGCAGGTTCATCTCAGCAGTTTTTATAGAGCTAAGCATGTTGGCATACGGCCATTAACACATTTCTCAGGTGGCTCCCTGCAGTAATGAGGTGGCTCGAACATATGAGAAATAAGCTCAAGTTAGATTTTTACAGAAGCTGGTATAGATGCAATCGGCAGGTGATTGTGAAGAAAGTACAAGAATATACACACATTCCAGAATTTTTGCTATTTTGGAAAATAAAACTCAAGCTGACACTCAGGAGGTCCAGGCCCTTTACTGCGTCACAGGGTAAGGTTTATAAGACCAGGTCCAGAAGGGGCCCAGGGACCTTTCTTCTGCTACAGAGTAAGAAGTGGCCTGCCTGCGCATTTCTTTCAGGAGAACCAATACCCATTACAGAGTCAAACCTTGAAGATCATCAATCTTTTTCCTGGGAAAGATGAGCCATATGATTTCCCAGCCTAAGAGACTAGCACTTTGTAAGAATTGAGGAGTTTCAGCCAGTCTCCAAAAACCTCTTCAGACAAATCATGCAAAGAGGCATTTTTTAAGGGTGCCAGACTTTTATGGCACCAAACAACCTTTCAACACCCAGGACCAGTCAGTCTGTAAAAAAGGCTGCCAGTTCTAGGTTAGTTCAAGATAGTTTATTAAAACTACAGCTCACATTGTTCCTATGAAATAAAAAAGGAGGGAAAGGACATGACACCCTGCCTGGGCTGCACACCCGGGGGAAGCCAGATTCTGGCCATCACAGCAATTCTGGAAGCAAACCACCACCTTGGGTGTGCCAGAGAGCAGCTGCCCAGCGCCAGTGGTACAGAGAGAAACGCTCCACGTGAGGACAGATCAGGAGAGCATGAAAGAAGTAGCTGCCTGGCAGCGCTAGGCTGGGCAGCACCGGCTTCTCTCCCGGCCGAGTCACAGCAGGGAGCTGAGGCAGCTGCTGGCACAGCATCACGGTGACACAAACACAGCCATATGCCCTTCTCCTCCTTATCCCCTTCCTCAGCCATCTCCACATTTTATTCTCCCCTCTGCAAACCAGTCCCTGAGGCGCCAAAGCCATGGTGCGGTGATGGTTTGGGGCTGGTGCGCAGCAGACCCTGAGTCTCCCACTACCCATGACACAAGCTGTGGAGGAAGCAGGGCTGGGCTATGTCATTGTTCCTATGTCTCCAAAATGGGACTAGCACTTCTCTCTGGCACAGAGTTACAAGGATACATTTTTGCATGCTCAAAGCACCTGCATATAACAGTAAAGTATCCAAAGAAAGATTCTCCAAGTAATGTATAACAGTGAGAAGAATGCACTTGACTCAACAGCGTTACTCAGCCTTTCGCCCTGGAGATCTCGGGAGGTGCATCATGAAGCACCGGAGTAGCAGGGGCAGAAATCGCTGCGGACACAGGCAGGCGCTGCCCCGAAGGCAGCGAGCGTGTGTTTCGGCACGCTGGCACACAGAGCCAGGGCCAGTTTCTACCAGCCAGTAGTGCCGGCTCTTTTTGCCTGGTACGTGCACCAGCTCAAATGCAAAGCAAGCACTGGACGTTTTTCAGAGAGATTAAATAATCTTTTGATTTAGAGAACAGAAGGCAGTAGCTTCAGAGACTTTGTATTCATCCTTTTCTGATGATCAAGTCCCTTTGAGGTATCTCAGAGAGGACATGTTCAAAACACCCCAAGTCTCAGGCTATATGGCTAATGTGGACTCCTGAAGTTTTGCTTATATTCAGGGAGAATATGATTTTTTTTCTTCATCATCTCTTACAGCCTCTCAGAGTTGATCAACATTTTCCCCACTCCAGGAGCATAACTCCACTTCTCTGATCCTTCTTGTACATCTTCCAAAAAGCAGGGTCCTCTGCTAACCGATTCATGCACCCCCTGTGCCAGAGGACCAGCTGAACACCTCCCCTGCTTCAGCGACACTTCTTGCAGGACCTCCATTGCCCATGAACTAAGCATACTCTGAAAAGCATCAGGCCATCCAGAACCGGTGAGATTTTAATTCCAAACCCACCAGAGCCAAGATGAGAAGCTGCTGAACTCTCAAATGATCCAATATGGAAGAGTGAGACAAAAGGGAGAAAGAAATTGCTTTCTCATAATGTAAGCATTATGAATAATGGGAACAACAAAAAAGATACAACTTGGGCTAAAACCCAAATCTCTCTTTCCCACAAGAAGGAAGTGGTAGAAAATAATGTGATTTTTACAAGTTGTACGTCCTTGATAATAGGACTCAGACTCACTGGACTACTTCTTCTCAGGGACAGAGATGCAGCAGGCTGGATTTCTCTTTTAGATTCCAGGTAAAGCTCTTCCATTTTACAGTGGCTGATGGCTACCATTTATTTCTTCTGCAATTCTCAATTTGCCCTTCAGAAAACAATCTTCTTAGAAAAATACCCTTATGAGGCAGGACACCAAAAAAAATGCAGTCTTTCTAAAGGTTCTAACAGGTATCAAGTGCTGTGACTGAAGGAGCAGTTAATATATTAAGTCTTTTTAGGCAGCAAACGTGACTTAGGAATTTCCCACCTATGCTACTGTATGCTTCCACCTTAGCTGTGCCCATCCTTGTACCCCACATTTTTAACTGCCACCTGAGGTAACATGGATAAAAAAAAAAAGACAAAGTTCTTTATATTTTAATGTAAAATAATAAATCAACATATTTCAGTTGTCTGTGGTCATGCAAGCACTCAGAGCAATGGAAGCAGGAGGCATTCCCCTTAGGATGACCAGGAGAAAGGCAGTTAGGGGAAAACTTAAGACACAATTATACCCGAAGACAATAAAATTATGCTAATTTTGGAACACAACTGGAACCTGCTACACCTACGTCCCAGTTCTGCCTATCTTCCTATAGCACTGGTATGTACATGGCAGAGCAGTTGTTTAAAAAACATTTTTCAGTGGTTCAATACAAAAGTATTCCTGGTTAACTGTGTCAGCTAAAGCTAAAAATAAAATATAACTATTAGACACATGAGCACTGTCCAAAATCCTGGACAACCTAGTGTAGGAAGTTTCTCTGAGAAGGACGGACAATGGTAATAAAATCCAACAGCTTCTGAGCCTACAACTGCTGAGATGGTATTTCTTTCTTTCTCCCCTATAATAGGGTATGTAATAGATATGTATGTGTGTGTATATGTCGGTCTCCCAATATTGATCAGGATTTTTCCTTGCAAAGCACTGTTTACTTCAAAGAAACACCCTCATCAGTTGAGAAGCTCCTTGTTCATGCAGGAAGGTGTAAGAGAAAACAAATGCTTTGCATGCAAGGAGGAGAAATAACTACTCTGTCCCAGCTCTCTCACCAAAGAAGTACACTGCAAATTGAGAGTGCTCTTCTTTACAAGATGCCCATCATGGATTTCTTAAAAATATGCATGTTACTATGGAGCGCTTTCTATTGGAAATGTGGGAAGACCTGGGAGTCAAGGTGGGACAGGGACATATTCCAGTGCTCTGTTTTAGGGAAGGGCCCAGCTATAGCTCTGTTAAGAAACTGGAGAGGCTGAACAAGGGTGTGAAATAAAGTGCTGCAGCAAAACCTTGATGGAACATACCAGGAAACCTGGGCAGTTTTGCTACCTGAGAAGAAAAATGAGCGGAGGCAGCACAAGCAGCAGCTCCCTTGTCTCCTCTGTGCCAGGGAGAGCACAGCCACCTCCCAGTTCCCTCCATCCCTCCCCAAACCACAAACTCCCTTCCCAGCCTGCAATCTCCCTTCCCACTGCTCTGGCAAGGGCTCCTCTTTCATTCCTTTGCCCCTGCTCCAAGTTGTCAAGCATGTAAACAAACCAGAAAAGAGCTGAACATGTCTGCAGCACGGAGTGGAGGGCAGGGAGATCCAGTGCTGTGTTAACAGACCACAGAGTTTCGTGCAAGAACTACCTTTCTGATACTGTTGAAAAAATCATTAAAACACACACGCACACACACCTCTTGTTTCCTCAGCTTTCTACCCTGTTTCTCTCTCCTCTCCAGCACATATCCTTAAATGAAATAAACAGCCACTAGCAGTATAAGAACATTAAGACCCAATAGAATCAGAAGCGGAACAGCAAAGTTAATATGCAAGAGCAAAATATCATAGAGCCAACTGAAATAGCACCACTATTCAGCTTTCTTAATGGCTAGCTGAAATCTATTTCAAGATAAAAGGCATCCACCAAGACTAAGTGATGCTAAGAGCAGAAGGAAAGAGCTTCAAAGAACTTAATTCATAAATATCCCTCAATATTACAGGGTATTACCCTCAAATTAAGTTAAATCAAACCACATCTGTGAGATGAGACTATGGTTGAATTGCAGGTACCAATAGCAGCAAAATATGCCACCCTGACTGTGACTAGGTCACTGTTATACGCTCATCAGTCACCTTTCAGAAAAGTGGAGAGGCGAATGTTCCCAAAAGCTGCCATTAGCACAGCACGGGCTGCTGGGCACACCCGGCTCAGGGGCCCCAACTTCAGCGGTGGCCTCCCACTCACTGGGCTTCTGCTGGAAAACCTGAGGCTTTCCAGTACACCAAGATGGAGACTCTGTCACCCCCTCACCCTACCCCAGCAGCATTTTGCCTGAGCTTTGGAAGTCGGCAGGTACCATTTCCTGAGCAAGTTACGGAAGATGTTACACAGCATTTGTTAAACTTAAAGTGTTGAAGATCTGTCAAATCAAATTGTTTGCTCTCACAAGTTTTAGAAGTGTGGGCCAAGGAGCCACTGGGGTTGAAGACTGATTAAATATCACATTTTAAGAATGTTTTAGAGGACAAAGAGTGAAGTATTTTAGCAATATCTAGGAACTGCAAATGAGGTCACTGTGGCAACTGCAGGCCATTGAAGTCAACATTGATCTTGAGCAACAGAGCCTAAACGTTCATAGAAAATGAAGACCATACAGAATTAAGGTACAGAATTCTCAGTAAAACATTCAGTGTAGCTTTATGAAAGTCAGACCTATAATTCTACCCAGAAAATGTCTCCAGCCTGATAAGTTTGCTTAGTGAAGGCACATGGTATATTTCAGCAAACTAAGCACATATTAGCCTCTTATAACTAAACAGTTCTATTGGAAAACAGATGCCACACAAGTCAATGAATCAGATTAAATAGTTCATCATTCTTGACCATTGGCATTCAATCCTGGGTATATCAGCTCCCCTAGTCTTTATGGGAATCAAGACCTGAAGCAAAAGTCTTCCAGAAATGCAGAAGTTTAAGAAAGCCAGTGCTGGTCTAAATCTACTTCTCCACCAATTTTCATGTGACCTGTACAAAAGGACAAGTCGAGTGATGATGTGGATCACACAGTACAATAGACTCAATTAAACAGCAGCATTATTATTGTAACCAAAAAAGATCACACAAAAAGCAGACCCAAAATTTAGGTCACAGTGTTAGAATGTAATTCAGAAGAACATTACAGTCACAGTGGTTTGCCCACTAGCACAAGTGCTCCGGGGAAGGGGAGAGAGAGCAAATGTGATACTCCAACACATGTAGCATCAAAGCACCGTGTTTAAGTTGTGAGACGTAATCACATCATTTAGCATTGGTCTTCCTAAAATGTAGCTGCTCCTGACATGGACTGCTTGCGTCTAATGTCATGGAATCAGTAAGAGCTCAGATGAAAGCGATAGGCTCTATTTAAGAACTAGACTTAAAGACAGATACTATATCCAATCCATTTAATTTATCCAAGAGAAAGTAAAGAGAGGATGATAAAGAGGTTATGATTGTTGTCTGTAAATGTCAGCTTATAGGTGATAAGTCTTTTTCCTAGAGCTGATTTGATCAAAGAATGCCAATCCACCGGATCGAAGCTGTTCTTAGAAGCTTGTCAGATTTGATAAGATTGGTAAGAAATTTCTTAGGTCCCTGATGCTTTGAGCTATTCTGGCAGCCATCAAACCAGGGGATCGCTATGTAAATCATCTTTGCTTTGCATAAATTTGAACAGAATTTCCAAGCTCAGTCTTTCATGTCCCAAACAAGAAACTATATCACCATCTCCCCTGCTCTCTCCTACCCACCAGAGCTGTTTCTCTTCACATAGAGAAATGCCTTTTGGGCCAGGAGAAGGAAGGAAAGAGAAGGGACAGGCTGATGCAGTGGACTAGTGTCCCATGTACCAGCTGCCCAGCTCAGGCTGAAGGTACTGCCCAAGTCCAGGCACCCCTACACCTTGGAGATGAAAACCTTGAGAAAAGACCACTGGCTACTCCAGAGTCAATTTTCTTCACAGAAATAAACAAAGCAAACCAAAGTCCTGGGCTCACCTGCATCTGAACTGAGGAAAGAATCCAAGTGCTTTGTTCAACTCAAAATTAACCACTACAGTTGGTTTGATTTTTCCTGGTTTTTTTCCAGTCAACCTCTCACCTTTCAGTCAGGGATCAACCGCTTCCCTAGGTCCCCTCTGACCTTCAAAGCAATGAGTGCAGGAGCTCATTCCCATCGAGACCCGACCCCAACCTCTTCCAGAGTCAACCCAAGAGACTCCTCCCTCAGATGGACAGCCTTTGCTGCTCTGACCTTCCTTCCCTCGCAACGTTTACTCACATTCAAGACACACCAGGAAAAATGAAAATGTGACTTTACCTCAGGAATAATTGAGGAGCATTCAGAAACCATTCAACAGAAGTAGCACAGACCAAGTAATACACTGCAACTAACTTCTCTAAAGTCGTGTCTTTAGCTTTTGAGCTTGATCGTTTCTGGAATACGGCACAGAATTTTTAATTATACCGCTACTATGAAGTGGTAATGAGCATTAGCTGATGACTCAGAATAATAATTACTAGGTGGTGCTATCACGAAGTACAATTTTAGAAGCCAAGCAGGTGTTACTTTCCTGAATGATTCAAAAATCACAAGCAGCCAATCCTCCAGCTAATTGCACACGGAAGCTATGCGCATCTGAAATGCCTTTTTCAAATGTCCAAAAGGGGCAGAGAAGGAAGTTTTGCCTTAATGCCGCTAAGCAGATTGGTTGTCAGTGTTCAAAAATAATTCCCCAGGTACAAGATTTAGCTTTTTCATGATGTGTCAAGCATCTGCCTAATAAAAAGGTTAGGTTGCATCTTCTTGGAGAAAGAAACATTTCAGGCTTGCTTCCACATAAACCTCCCACAGCCCCCATTTCAGAGTGTCAGTCATTTTGTATCAGTTGCAGCAGCAGCAATAAATGCCTACTTGCAATTACAGCATGTAGTTTTTTACATTACAGGAGCTGTAATAAATAAATAAAAATAAAAATACATTTTAAAAGATGGTTTGGTTTGGTTTTTTTTTTTAGTAGGAGAGGATGTATTCAAAACCAGTAAGTAAACCCAGGCAATTGTGAAGAACATTCTTGTGGCATTGAGTTTTGGTAACTTATTGGAAAATACCTGTCATAAAAAGCTTCTCTTTCCTCCCAGATTGTTCTCCAGGTCACCCCATGGCACCGCAAACTGAATCACAAGAAGGTTTCAATGTCTCCATTTCTAATGAAAAGCCAGCTGACTGGAGATATATCTATGACATTTGTACTACAGAGTATTGCAACATGAGATTGTTTGTGACAGCAATTCAAAAGTAGTGAATCTCCCAACTCCCTTCTCCCTTGGGTGCTTCAGTAGTTCTTTTTCACTCTTGAAATAGCTATACGATGGAGTTACATGGGCCTTGCTATTGGAATGATAGATAGCAGGTAAGTGTATTTAAAAAAACAAAACAAAACAAAAACCAACAACTTCTTCTTTTGCATATTCTTAAATCCTCCCCCACATCACTGCTATTTAAACAATTCAATTAAAATTTTGGGTGAAAGCACACTCTTAATTTCTTTCTTGATTAACTGGTGTAAAAAATGAGGCTGAGTGAGAAATCCTTCACCCACAATACAACCTTTTTTTTAAGGGGTTTGCAGGGAGTTAGCAACAGAGGCAAGAAACAACAGAACCCTGGGCGTGTGGGGCCACCAGTCGTGCCATGGGCCGGCGGAGAAATCCTGCCTTCCACCACAGGCATGCCCGCGGTGACTAATGCCTTCACACCCTGCAGCCTGGGATCGTGCTCACCCCATGGTTATGTCATTTTTAAAACATCTGGTTGTAATTTAGACACGTAAACCTAAGAACCAGACAGACACATATGTTGGAGGTCTACTATACAGAAAAGCAGTGATGCAGTCAAAAGTAAAAAAAGTAATATTGACGTTTACCCTTTTTTAAATTTGAGCTGGGGAGTTTACCTGTTCATTACCTTGTCTAGAACACTAAAAAAAGATGAATTATCCCACTCTTTCATCTGGCATTAGAGAAACACAGAAGAGATGTTTGCACCAGTAGATAGATGAGCTTCATTACTTTGGAACTAGTCTCTTGTACAGAGATGCTGTATCAATTTAAGGCCCTTAATAAAACAGATTACCTTATTTATTATCACTGTAAGCAATCTCCACTATCAGACATATGACTAAGTTACCATATGTCAGGTGAGCTGCCCTCATGGATGATGTACGCCCAACTAGCCTACCCCAAGCACAAGGCAAATTTCTCTTAGACCTTCTCCAGCTCCCTCACACACACACTGGCTCAGAGCTCCTTAACAGGCTCCTCAACTGCTTCATGCCACCAAGCCCGTGTCTCGGCGCTCAGCTTGGGAATCCCCAGTACAGACCTGTGGAGCTATTTAGTATTGCATCTAGCCTAAAGATAGCAACTTTTTATGAAATTAATCACGTTTTATTCTCTTGGGCACCAGTGGAAGGTACTGAAGTGCACTCAATGTAGGGTGTAATTCAGGAAATGTAATTACATTACTTAAAGATACTTAAAGTTAATCTGTAACAATGGTTGTCCCTTATTCCAGCAGGATTTGTTTCCATTCCCTCAAGCCCCTCATCAGACAACACCAGCATTATTAGGAGGCTGGAAGCCAAAGAAGGTGACACTACTAAACCCGGACACTTAGCCTGAAGCCCCTCTTCACACCCATGATCATCTGCAGTCACCCGTCACCACCCATTGCTAAATGAGCTCAAGACACATTTGAAAGCCAGCCCAACATATCCACTGCCATTGTGCTAAGCCATTCTGAAGTAAGGCCTGTGATACCTACCTACTTTGATGCACAGCTTTTTTTGTTGTTTAGAAATCTGAGAGCAATTGTAATAAGATAGATGAAACACCCTCTAGCCCAACATCCTTCCCCGAGAGCAGACTTCATCTCACTCTTTGCAGAGCAGCCCCAACTAGTCATGAGGTTATTTCTGTTTTCAAGGAGACCAAGCCCTCCCGAGGGCGATTCAGCTCTCCTAGTTTAGGCACTTATCTCAGGCTCACATGAATCACCTCAGCCTCTCCTTCCCTCCCTCTCCTGACAACAGAGGTTGCCTTAAATAACCATACAGAGCTAGAAGTTAGGTGTCTTGTTGAAAACAGTCAGGAAAAATGAACCACATTTTAACCGTGGCCAGCACCAGCCACTGAAGATGATTCATTTTGCATCCCAATCACCGTCCCAAATTCCTAAGAAAATAGGTTTCAGGACTTTCTAAACTGGAAGTTGCATCAAGGCTTAAAAGTTACCAAAGGCCTTATTTTCCATGTCTGTGCCTAATCTCTTCTTCATATCACTGGCATCCAAAAGCTTCATGTGGCAATTCCATGATCTAGCTTTGCCTTGAACAGAAGAAGGGGTAGAAGAGGGAGCTGGACTGACTTACTTTTCATTTAAGCCTGCTGTCTGATAGTTGTATTGCTCCAAGTCTGTACTTTTAAATTATGTCATATCTTCTCTCTCTTGCTTCTTCCCCCCCCCCACCCCAAGAGACTTTCTTCAAAGGAAAGTTGCCCCAATCTTTTTCACCCTAAAGTCTCCTACCCTTCTCTATTTCTGTTTTTGTTTTGAGGCAGGATGACCAGAATTCTCCACACTATCTAAGATGCAAATATTTATGGATCTATAGCATCATAAAGATCATTCTGATTTTGTTCTCTACTCTTCTCTCAGTATTACTTATTGTTCTATTTACTTTACTGAGCACTGCTGAACACTGAACTGACATTTACAAAGATTTACCCACTGTACTTCCAAGAGGGTGTTGGGTTTTTTACCCCCTCAGGAGGAGGAGGATTATTTGCTTTCCCCCTCTGTGCATTATTTTGCATTCATTGACACTGAATTTCATTTGCCCATATTTCCAACTCTGTGTCGAAAGAGTCTTTGCAAGTTATTTCAGGCAGCTTTGGGTTAGATTATTGTAAATAATTTTGGTATCCTCTACAAGTTCTGTCATCTAGTTAAAATCAAATCATTGATGAACATGTTGAACAGCTCTGACAGCAGCACAGATCTTTGAAGGACTTCATCCCAGCAAAAGCTGCTATAGAATAGGGAAGCTAATCAGGTATCCCAGTTCTTTGTTTCCTGTTTTAACCACTTAGCAATTTGTGAGAAGACTGTTTCTTTCATTCCCCGGTAACAGGGGTTCTAACATATTTCTGTGAAATATAGCTTCTACTTTTATTTTCAAAGAGTTTTTGACAACGTATCAGCTAGATCTGCTGTATCCATATAGTAACTTCCTTCCAAAACTTCCACAGATTCACAAGAAACAAATTCCTTTTACCCAAGACATGCTGTCTCCTTTCTTGTGCATTCTATTTCTGTTATCTACTACTTCTATTCCTATTCTGATTTCTACCAAAATGCCTAATACCGCAGCCAGATTTACTGATAATCTCCCTGTATGACCCCAGAACCTTTGCTAGATTAGTATTTTATTGGTTTATTTAAGCAGACGACAAACCAGGAGCAATTTCTTATTTTCATTCTTTTAGAGCTCTTGCATGAGCAGCATCCAGCTCCCGTGCCTTGTTACCGGAATATTTTATCCTTTCTCTTTTTTTGTGAAAAGCCTTTTAGAACTGACATTTCAAACAGAGCCAGGCGACTATCAAAGAGACATGTCTGGTCCAGTGAAGGCAAGTCCCTGCGATTCAGCTGCCTTGAAGATACCAACAGCGGTTTTAGCAAAGCTAATGATCTGTAGCCTAAGAGGAGCAAAGGCATGAGAAAGGAGGGAGTACAAGGTAAAAGGATAAGGGATGAGTCATACTATTTAAAATAACTGACATCTAAGCTTCTCCTCATTGTGGCACCTAATAACATGCGTGTCCTCAGCCCACTTGAAGTGGAAGATACAGGTGTAGGCAGGAGCTCTGTTATGAACCTATTGCATACAGTTGCGACCCTTCATCCCCTAGGATGGGACACCCTTGTGCACGGCAAGTCAGTCTGTGGCAACACCTTGGTCAACACAGATGATGCATCATTTCCCAGATACAGCAGGGACTTCCAATACTGGCGATCCCGCACCATTTAACAAGGAGGGGATGAGGGGAAAACAAGCACTTCCAGCACTCCAGTAAACGTGGATCTGTCCTGCATTCAGGGTGGTGATGGCTGTAGCTTAGGCCCATTGGAAAATATTGAAGTAAGTGACTGGAGCAGCTTTTGAGCACGTTACCACCATTTGCTTTAGTGAACGGTGCTGTGGTTTGCAGTAGTTGTGCCTACCCCAAATACTTCCAGAGCAATGATTCAGATGACAGTCTTCCCATGGAAAAAAAAAAAAAAAAAAAAAAAAAAAAGAAACACAAAGCCAAATACACATGGAGCATCCCCTTTCCCTCCCACATGGCTTGATTATCATCTCACGATTTTTGAGCAGCTATGCACTTTTATTGTTTTTATTTCTCTTTTGCTACAGCTTTTGAAATGCAGGAATTTAATTGAAAGCTGGAATTATTTCTAATGTGACTCTGAGGAACTGTGCTTAAACAAAAAATACCAGATGAAATACTGCAAGATTCATGGAAGAAGTCAGACTTTAGACTGTGCTTAAGTGGTGCGGCAATACTGAAAGTTTAGCATGTGCATCTGGAGGGAGACAGTTACATAGGTTTGCGGCTTTCAACCACGTCACTTCATAAATGCGCTTGCCCAAGCATTGCTCAACATCATGTCAGTGCAGAGGCCAAGATTTCCAAGGTTGGATTGGTTTTACAGTCACTCTCAGAAAAATGTTTAATTCAATAAAGCCTAAGTACCTAGTTGTTTGGGGGAGGGGTTTTGAACAAAATGTCCAACCATAATAGTTTTGCAATTCCTTGCAGTAATTTAAACACTATCAATGTAAAACTTGAGTACCGCAGTTATAACCCCATATTTAGAATAACACCCCAAAAGCTAGGAAAACTGTCATTATACTCAGAGGATTGTTAATTCTTCCATCTTGAAGAAAAAACAAAACAAAAACCAACAACAACAACATCATCAAACAAACAAAAAACCCAAACAAAAAACCCAAACGGTTTAAGAAGCTAAATTGGTAGCACGTAACACAAGTAAATAGATTGTTAAAGAAGCTGTGGGAATTCTCCAAATTCTTTTTTGCCAAGGACCCATCTGGGACTGGCTTCCACTGCTGTGCTATGAGCTTCATTAGAAAGGTGTTATAACAATATCCCAGAAACGGCAGCAGAACTGAGGTTTTCATTTCTCCCTTGAACACAGCTTGCAACTTTTCACACACAGAGATGAGCAGGAAAGACTCTCCTTAGAAAGAGCCTACCCGCAATTTTCTTCTTCAGCTTCATGCAGACGTAGGAGACAAAATAGATTACCCCATGAATGAACAAGCAAACTAGCTGTCAGTCAGACCAAGCAATCTCTGTACAAATAGAGAAAGATTACTGCAAAATACATAGTTTGACATGCTGACAGAAATCACTCTTGTCAAGTTGTATCAATACGCGATGACTTGCAGGCTACTTCAGGTGCTTTACTTCCCCAAACTTCTTTTTTTATCCATGACTGTAAATGCTGAACCACATTTTTCTCATGTCCCCAGTACAAGATGATTGGGGGTTTTTTGGTATGATTCATAATCAGCTGCTTTGAAATCTTATTTTTTTCCCCCGTGACTTAAGTGAATGTGTCATTGTCACTTAGGAACAAGCGACAAAAAGCATGAACAGAAGCATGTTCAGCACAGTGAGCAAGGCCAAATATTTTTGTATCTCCATCTTCCAGCACTACTAGAATGATTTCAAAGTTTCTCCCCTACCCCTTGCTGAGAATTCAGAAGTGACTGTGCCAATTCAGCCTTTCATTTTAATTAAATCTAAAAATCAGAAGTTATTTAACTTTATTTTATACCGCTTAGAGCCAGTAATTGGACTCCATGTGCCTCTTCTCTTTACAGCCAAGGGCATAATTTTGGCAGGTTCACAGAGCTTTTGCTCACAAGCACCAAGCACATAGATCCTTTGAGCCAACTGGGACACAGCTAACAGATGCTCAGAGAGGATGTTATGGGTGGTTTTTATAAGGACTAGGCTCTCTCTGGCTGTTAGACAGGATTCCTCACCGAGGTGAGACAGGAAAAACTGGTACCTAAGCAGAAGGTCCTTAGCAAGGCAGTAACAACGCAGCTAATGCCCGTGTCTTCTCCAGGGCTATGATAAACCCCATGCAGCTTCAGTGCAGGGAAAAATGAGGTTTCTGGAGAGGAACCTGGGCCCGGGTACTACAGGTCTCATTTGGAGTGCAAGCACCTTCAGCTCTGCCCCCTCTCCAGCTCCACCATGGCACAACCATTTCCACTGATCTTGTGACTCACACTGTGTGAGAAGACTCGCTGTATTTTCAGACACTGCCCAGTCTTGACCACTTTGCTTTGGACCAGGAACCAGATCAGAACAATTCAGCTACAGCGGAAAGAACAAGGTGGGCAAGGGACACCCGTCTCAGCACCACTGTCACTGTGCAGCCTCCTCCATGGGCAAACAGCCCCAGCTCCTCGCCAGCCTGGTTGGGCTCTGTGGGGCTACGCCTACAGCCCTGCACCAAGGAGTTGGAGTAAAAGTCCCCTCCGGCTCCCAGGGAGGGCCCTTGGACTCAGTTTTACCAGCTTTTAGCAAGCAGGCAGCAACCCCGGGGAGGGGCGGGAGGCACAGCAGACACCCAGGGAAGGATGCCGCTGCACCTTGCCAATCCTCCGGTGGCAAAGCTGGTTTAGGAGCTGCCTCCTTCCTCCCGCCGCCACCCCCATGCCTCCCTGCCCGCACAGGAGGGCTACCACGCCTTTCCCCTGTGCCAGTTCAACTGCGTGCCTAACCACAGGGAAGCTGCAAGTGCGTTCACATGTGGAGTTTAAAAATAAAACCTCCAACGGAGCACCGTGTTCTTTAAAGAAAAGCCCAAACAAATCGCCCCCAAATCAAAACATCTCACAGGTCTGGCACAAAGCGCAGCCACACCAGCAGCTGAATCAGCTCCGGGAGGAAGCAGCACCCACCAGCTGCAGAGAAGGAGGGAGAGAGGCAGAAGGAACTGGGGGCAGGATGGAAACCACTGAACTCCACCCCGCCCTGAAAAGAAAGGGGAACAGCACTCAGCCTGACAACAACTTCTGCAGACAAAGGACAGCTACAAGCATATGAAAGTTTCTGGGAGGCAACTCCACCGCTTGATGCGTGCTGCAGCGCAAGGCAGGCGCGCTGTCAGGAGCAAGCCTTCGCCACCGCACCCGTGCAGTGCAGTCCCACAGCACCTGGGCCACCGAGAGACTAGGCTACGCAGGCTGCAGAGCAGTCCAGGCCCTAGTCGTACTGACAATTTCAGGCTCACAAGTGGCAAATAAACATCTTTTATTTACTTTTCATTTTTAAGCACTTAGATTTAACTTGCCGTACCTTCTCAAGTTAATCACAGGAACAAGGAGATTATTACTCTTTTAAGAAAATGTTGACATTCTCTCAATCATTCAACTCCAGAAGCTGAGAATTGAGGCTTGGGATAAACTATTTTCAAGACTAGCAATAAAAATGTGCAAATTAGCAATAACCTACAAGACAAACACAAGTCTCTCTCTCCAAAAGCTCCCGCCCCAACTGTCAAGCAAGACTTCTTGCAAACACTGGCACACGTCTCCCTGTGTCCCCACAACTCACTCATGCCAGCTTCTCTCAGGTCCCCAGCAGAAGCCAGTCAAGGTGCTTTTTAATCCCAGCTCTGCCACTCAAACCCTGCCACGAGAAAACTCATATGCGTCAGCAGTGTGAAGTCAAATCAGAGGCCAGTGACTACTGGTGTACCCCAGTGGTCAATACTGGGTCCAGTCCTGTACATCTTCATCAATCATCTGCATGACAGGGCAGCGTGTACCCTCAGCAAGTTTGCTGAGGAGACAAAACCTGGAGGAGCGGCTGATACGCCAGAGGGTTGTGCTGCCATCCAGAGGGACCTTGACTGGCTGGAGAAATGGGCCAACAGAAAGTTCAACAAGGAGAAGTGCAAAGTCCTGCACCTGGGGAGGAACAACCCCAGGCACCAGTATATGCTGAGGAAGCAGCTTGGCAGAAAAGGAGCTGGCGGTTCTGGTGTGGACACGGAGTTCACCATGAGCCATCAATGTGTCCTTGCTGCAAAGAAGTCCTATAGTGTCCTGGGTTGCATTAGACAAAGTGTTGCCAGTGGGTTGAGAGAGGTGAGGCCACACCTGGAGTAGTGTGTCCAGTTCTGGGCTCCCCAGTACAAGAGAGACATGGCCATACTGGTGAGAGTTCAATGAAGGGCCACAAGTATAGTTAAGGAACTGGAGCATCTCTCCTATGGAAGGAAAGGCTGGGAGAGAGCGAGCTGGGAGAAAGAGAGCTGGGAGAAAGAGAGCTGGGAGAAAGAGAGCTGGGACTGTTTCGGCTGGAGAAGAGAAGGCTCGGGGGGATCTTGTCAGTGTATGTAAATACCTGAAGGGAGGGTGCAAAGAAGACAGAGCCAGGCTCTTTTCAGTGGTGCCCAGTGATGAGAAGAGGCAATAGGCACAAACTGAAACACAGGAGGTTCCCTCTGAACATCAGGAGACACTTTTTCACCGTGAGGATGACTGGACTCTGGCACAGGTTGCCCAGAAAGGCTGCAGAGTCTCCATTCTTGGAGATATTAAAAACCCATCTAGACATGGTCCTGGACAACTGGACAACTTGAACAGGAGGGTAGAACCGGATGACCTCCAGAGGTCCCTTCCAAACCTCAGCAATTCTGTAATGCTGTATGATTCTATGATTTCAGGAAATGAAACCCACATCAACCTGTCCTCTAACATATTATCAATGGTGGTTAGTATGAGCCAATACCTAGACTAGGTTTCGCATGCACAGTAAGACCTCGTCTTGAAGGTGGAAAACCAGCAGTGCACTTCACTAGTTTTGTAAGAGTGTGCAAGTCCAGCAGGACTATGGTAGTGGCTCTCAAACTGTGGTCAGCAAACCAGGTACCACCGAAAGCGACACCCAGATGATGGCAAAACAACCAGCAGTTTGCCACAGCCATGCCTGGATAGTATCACCAGTCAACTGTTTAGCCACACAGCAGCATGGCAGAGGAGTGGGAGATGTTAAGAGCTAAGAACATGCTCAGGTTCAAAAAGCTTGGAGGCTGATGGGATAGGAAAGTGAGTGGGGAAAAAAGAGCCCACATCTTCTGCAGCACAGTAGTGTATGTTCAGTGTTACAAAAACAAACTAGCCAGCACAACACACATAGTACTTCTACTTATTTTTTTTCCTGAAACTTAATCTTTTTTGAACCTCTGATGAGCTATTTTGTCTCATTGAGTTTTAAAGGCCATAAATGTATTGCTTTTAAGTTCCGTATTATCAGAAAAATGAATAGTAGGGATGTCCTCACTCAGCATTCACTCCTATGTATCCATTCCTATTAAAGTTAAACGTAATATCTAAAGATCCCCTTTTACCACCTCTGCAGAAAAGCATCACTGCTTTGCTAGCTTTACAAAAGCCTGCATACAGCCTGAATTGACAAGAGAGTTAAATTGTCTTATGGACACTCACAGGTAGGAAGGTTGTGGGAGATGGAAACATAAGGGAATATATATTACTGACTACAGAACCAGCTTCCAAACACGTCCCAAAACCACTCAATGCCTGCCAGAGCATCTTGGAGCTAATCATTACTGGAGGTCCTTGGAGACCCTTCCTTGTGGGAAGCTGAGCTGCTCAGTCCTGGCCTCCAGCCAGCCCCGTCCCATGATCACCCTCCTGGGGCCAAGGGCGTCAGCACCAAACACTGAACTTGCTCCACCAGACGAGGAGCTTTGCCTATGCTGAAAAAGGAAGATGTGTTAGGTCAGACCCATCACCCACCTACCTGCCACTGCTACCCATTTTCCTCCACCATCTTCTCATTTGCAGCTAAAGGCAGAGCAATCATCTGCCCTGAGCAGAAAAGAAAGCCATGAAAGCTATAAACTTCCTAAACATCCCTCCTGCCAACACCTGTCATTTGCTTCTACATTTCCTATTTGCTGTTTTCATTTAAGGTATTATATGACTCAGAGAAGGCCTCAACAGCTTCAAAAGAATTCCTGTGTCTGACTGCCTCAGCTTTATTAAAAGTAACTGAGACATTGATCATCATCAGAAGATGTAGTCTCAGGAGAAATGATACCATTTGTAAACAAATGATCCTGTGAACACAAACACTCCACCAGCAGCAGATAACAAGGAAACAAGTACATGATTGGGGTGGTGAGAAGCCCCCCAGCACACCGGCAGATCATCTTGGGGTTAACAAAGAAAAAGAGTCGCACCTTTACGAGCAGCTTGGCTAACAAGAACATGCTCTCCCAAAGGCAGGGCAAGGGGGACAAGTCATTTTCTTCTGCTGTCTCTAAAGGCAATTCCATGCTGCTGTCTTAGGAGGTGAGCAAGAAAGACTGCTCATCCCTAATATGACCAATTCCCTACGTTCAGAGAGGGTGCGTTTTTTAGTTGACAGTTTCCATACACGCCCTCACATGCTACATTTCATGGCCAACCGAAGTGTGAGGGTTGAAAAAGGGAATGCATGACTGCATGGTAACACCTGTGAAAAATCAAACTGTTTTCCTTCCCTTACCTCCAGCTAGCTACAAACAGGATCAGCCTGTCTGGGATATGAAACTTGCTTCTACAGAAACAAATTAATGAAGATCAGCATCATGGATTAGAGCACATAAAGACTGAAAGACGCTATCTGAAAGTCCATTGAAGCAAGTGCCAGGTACAATCGCTCATATTTCAAGAGTAGTGGACCAAATATCCATAAAACTAAGTAAGAAGAATTTTTAAAATAAATGCTTTCATATGAAGGATCAGTGTTTCATATTGGAAAACTTAACGGACAACTACTGGCATACATTTAACTTGAATACAGTTCAGGCTCAACAGCTGCTGCTGGAATGGACTGGTTATTGTGCAATTCTGGTTTTTGGAAGAAAAAGGATGCCGAAATCTGCACCAGATGCCCTGCATTCCCCAACCAAGAGTACGTTTAGCACATTCAGTTTAACACCACACAAATGATATGGAAACCACCAAGATTCTGCAGAGGTTTGTCAAACAGAAAGTAGGCATCCAACCAAGAATAGCCCCAGCAGAGCACACACAGCCAAGGTCCTTCTGGCCTGCAGCCAGAATCCTCAGTACCTAGAAATAATAACTTAGTAAAGACAGTGTCCTTGCATCAGACGGGGCAAGTGCCTGTTGTTCCAGGAAAACTGCTTGGAGAAATCCTCTTTAAAGAAGTCACTGTGCATGGAGAGGGAAAAAAAGAAACAACTTCACGTTATCCTCACTGTTGGGCAAATATATCAGGTAATCCAAAACATGTCAGCTAGCCACCAAAAAGCCCAGGTGAACTGGTGCCTTGAGGGGAAATCTAGCTTGCTTAAGTTCATATGGAGTATGCGTATCAGCAGTTTACTTGCTTTGGGGGCTAAGGGTGTCCACCAGTGTGCAAAGGTGCTGAAGGGAAGAAATGACAGCCCTGCCATGTCATTCTTCAAAAGAAATGCTGTAGCAGTCGGCAAATTCAGAGCTCATCTAAACTCAAACAGCTTCTCTAGGCGGTCTAGAGTTTCCTTTGAAGTATATATCTACGAGCACATATGGTCCTGGAGCATATCCACACACATTCACCAGAAGGGAATGAGAGTGGGTGGAATACATAAGACTACCCCTAAGAAAGAGAGTAGGAAGAAGAGAGAATAAAAATCCTGGCATAAACAAACAGCTGCTATTTCTAGCCCTTCTGGTTGAGCCCTTCCTCCACCCCGATGGCACTCGGCAATGCCTTAAGAGACAACCAGAGAAATAAAAGCGCAAGAGCACGTACTTTTACAACCCAATTATGACCACTTACAAATATACTGTAAATCTATTCACTGCTTAACACACCAGGTACGTCCAGCAAATGCATTTGCTCAGTGTGTACCCAATGTAGCTTGATATTCTCCATGTAGCTTGAGCATGCACATTCAAGCAATAAAAAAAATTAAATAAACCAAGTCTGGATTAGACTTAGTCCACAATAGCTAGGAAAAAAGAGTAATTATTGACAGTGGCTTGGTTAAGCTTAGAAAAGCTTAACAGAAAAGGGTTTTTCCATAATTGCCATCTCTAACCTTTTATCCAAGCTCAGTGGGTAAATTACCTAAGCCAGCAGGAAGTTTAGCCACTCCACGTGAAATTAATAACATTTATGGGCTGACCCATCGCCCACAGCCTTCTCAAAGCTTTTTAGAACAAGAGCTATGAAGATGTTTCTGTCCCTCCATCAGGAAATGGTCCGTACCACACTTAGCTGCTTAAACCGAAACAGAACAGCCGCCTTCCCACCCCCTTCAGCAGGCAGCAGTCCCTGAAGATCCAGCCTCCCTCTTACACATTCTCAGGAATAAATTAACCTTACCTACTAATTACAGGAATAAAACCGAGCTTTTTAAGAGCTGTGCATCCCATCTGCTAACTCACCAGTACCCCGTGGGGCAGCAGCTCCCCCACCACCATCAGGGTACCCCTCTTCCCTTGCCCAGCCGCCCCGAGGAGCACCCCGTGCCCCGCATCAGGAGCTTCCCTGCTGGCCTCAGTGCTCACAGACAGGAGTCAGCCCTTACCTCCCTCCGTCCTGTCCATCCACCCACCTGCAGAACAGAGCTCAACAAGCTTGAAAGGATGCATTTCAAGTTCAGGTGCCTATAAAATGGCTGTGGAGTGAACCTGCACACCAAGCGAGAGCTTCCAGCCTGACTTTGTTTATATTCAGGTATACCGAGAACAAGATAAACTAGTTTAACTAAGGCTGACCCAGTTTTACACTGGAAAGGAGCGAAACAGACACAAGAAGTTACAATATATTCCTTAAGAGATGCTGTTCATCTGTTTTGAAATGGCAAGCATGAAATATTTGAGTCTCTGATAAAATTCTAGGCAAGGACCGAACAGAACAAAACCAGGTCACCACCTCGACTTAACAAAATTGTGTTGAAAACCATTAACAGGAATATAGCACACATGCTTTATAAGATAGTGCTCTCTTCAGTGTCATAGACCAAGAAGAGAACAAGAAAAATCAAGAGGAGGATAAACAAGGCTGGCTGGGAATTGATTGCTGCCTTTGAAATTTTGGTGGAACAGTTGGAGTAAGAAGCTGACTGCAGCTGAACTGAAAAATCACTATGTGTAGCTAGATTACTCATCTACAGTTAAACAAAATTAAAGTGTTCTTCCCACAGGCAAGGCTGAAGATTTCAGAAAAACTGTAATTTATATCTAAGGAAAGTTTAGAAGAAAGCTCTGCAAAACCAAAATGAATTTTGTACTTAATGGGCAGGAAAACAAAGGACAGATGAAACTTCATGTTGCTTGATACGACAGTAAATACTACACAGCACGCAGGATGCAACTGAGCCAAGAAGCTGATGAGTTGTGTTAAAGAAGAGTTCACCTTATCACGTCCCAGCTACCACCAACCTTCCTTGCTCTTCAAATCACCATTTCAAGCTGGTACATGGTAGCAGATGCAGAAAAAAAAAAAAATAAGATTTTCAGCAACATGGAACTCTTATCGCAGACAACATTAGGAAGCTCTACCAATACAAGGTTGAACAGATGATTCTCCTCAACGCTTTTTGTAATTAAGTAGTGAACTCATCTATAGGAAGCCCAAAAAGCAAGCGTGCAAGGCACAGGCCTTTAGCAAAGCGCCGCAGTGAGTACTTTTGTCCAATTTATTTTCCAGGAGCGCTCATGCCTTGGACAGAAGCCCATTGCTAACAATTTATTTTTCATGTCTGGACAAGGCAGTGTAACTTCTACACAATTTAATCTCTTTGCTAATAGACGTAGCTGTTATAGCTGAAATACACAAGCTTAATAATAAGGCTAAAATACCCAGAATACTTAAATCTGAGAAACGTGTTTGCTGGCTTTAGTTCAGGACAAACAGAAGCAATTGGTTATAACGCGGCAGACGGGGGAACTGTGGCGAGACCTGCCAAGAGGTTACACTGGGCTCTGCACAACTGCCTACAGAATCACAGAATGTCCTGAGTTGGAAGGGACTCACGGCAGAACAACCACGCTGAGCAGGGCACAAAAGTCGGCTACCAAAAAGTCTTTAATCGCCTCCTCCAAAGGGCCAAGAAGCACCTGGGCAACCCAACAGCTCGACTTGGCTCCTTGGGTGAGCACTACCCTAAAATTACAGGGACTCTGGGCCGAAAACCCCCGAGGATCATTTTGCCCATCAGGTTCCCCAGTTGGGTTGTTTCCTTCTGCTTTCAAGCTGCAGTTCAATGAACAGGCTGCAATTTACCTCTTCACCCTCACCCTCAAATTTGTTTGGATAAACAGGCTCTCCTTTGTTCCAGGCTGCTCCTACATTTACACATTGTATTGTAAATCAGCCGGTACAAAGGAAGGCAGGCCCTTGAATGAAGACACTAGCATTTTTGTTCACAGCAAAATGAAACAAGTGAGAGGCACAGAACTCCATTTATAACCTCAGTCTGGAAACAATTGGTTTTTAAAAGGTGAGAGGTTTTAAAAAGTTTACTAAACAAACCTAGCCAGTTACAGAGTCTATAGAGTCAGCTCACAAACAAGTTCAAGGCTGTATAAATTGCCAAAGCAGTGTTATTTCTGAAGAGAACTTTAAACGGTTTAAAAGCCTGCTTTCTTGCTGTTTCAAGGGCCCAAGAATTATTGGCAAGTGATTAGCTCTTATTGAGTATACAAACAGAGAGGAATTATTCACAGAGGAAGGGAATGAACTGTACACCATGTCTATTAAAGAGAACTAAATAGCATCCAGGAGTTGCAGGATAAACATCAGGAAAAACTTCACACTAATAACAGTTGAGCAGAGGAATAGATGGCTACGAGTATTCCCTGTTAGAGGTCTGGAGAGAGGTTCCAACAAGCATCTGTAACAAAAGGCTTAACCACACCTGATTCTGCCTTAGGACAGAGGATGGACTCTCTATATGGCCTCTTCAGATCCCTCCCCAAACCCATTTTCCATTATTTTAAATGTTCTTTTCAATAAACTGAGTTTGCTGAGACCTCTCCCATGGGCTGACAGTTCAGTACAGCCCAGAAGAAAAAAGATCAAAAGTAATCATTATTTGTTAGGTGCCCAGGTTTTCTGGAAAGCTATCATCTCAGTCCCATAAGTGAGTATGTATTCACAGTAGGGGGGGGGTGGGTGTGGGG
>JMFS01100467.1:0-11654 GCA_000699545.1 Podiceps cristatus | reverse complement strand
CTTCCAACCCAAACCATTCTACGACTCTATGATTCAAACATTTCTTATTCCTGACTGCTTTGGAGGAAGGTGGAACCTGACCCCAGCAGCACAAGGCTGGAGGTAAGTTTTGGGTTTCAAGCTGTCTATGAAATAGCAGCTTACAGGACTGTACTTCATTCCTAATGGGCAATCAGCTGGGCCAAGACATTTATGAGACCAAGTCCATTCGTGAGGATTTCAGTAAATGTCACATTTCCCTCTGAATGGAAATATACCATTAAAAGAGATTTTCTCTGTCCAAAACAGCTTCCAGTTTGAACAGAACTGAGGAGGGGAGGGAGGGGAGGAAGCCCACATATAAATGAGAATTAAACATAATATCAGTATTTACTCCTTTCACATTCTCAAAAATAAAAAAAAAATAAAAAAAGAACTTTTGGCTAGTTTCACATTTTTTACAATGTATTCACTTAGGATTTCTTCTTTCTAAAGGTAACTTAAGAAATGGGAATTCTTGTTATAAGTCTTCAATTTGCAGTAATCATTGTGGTTACTGAACACCAACAATAGAGTTTGCAAATCAGCCTGTGTATTACACAGCGGTGAACTTGTGAGTGGGAGGCAAATGACACCTGGCTATTTATATTTAACAAGTTTTTGGCTTTTTCATCAATCTACCAAGAGAACTGAGAGTTTTAAAATACTAGTCCATGAAGACATCATGTGAAAGACAGCAGATGAAGGAGGAGAGAGGAAAAATAGGTTGGGTGGATGACGGACTCATCAAATCCTGAACGTAAGGCAAAGGTTTAGAACGGAGGTTATATCTCCATTTAGGATAATTGCCTAAACCTTTTTCCTGCGGGGTTTTTTTTAACCTCTTTCCTTCCTTATATTTAAGCACTCCTTTGGCATTTGGAGGCTGACTTCAGATTTAATGACCAAGTAGCCTAATGGGGAAGGCTCTGGGCAAATGTAGCAACTTCTTAATTTCTTTTTTTAATTTCATTTGATTTTGCGGACACCCCTGAGTAATTTTCTATTTACCTAACCAGCTCCTGTTTCTGGCCGCTAATTAGTGAATTTAGTTAAACACTTTTTCAGCTTTCTGAAAGATAAATTGTATTTCAGTGTGAAGGAAAGTAGAAGTACTTGAGCAGTGGAGTGAGACCTGTTATTTTTAAAATACTAGATTCCAATCCATTTGAAGCTACCTCAAAATCAATTCTCGCATATTCTACTGTGATATCACTGTACACAACAGGCAGGTTATATTTGTATGTGTATAGATATCTTAATTTTCTTGACAGAAAATGATATGACTTCCACTGTCTCTATTATCCCATGGCTAGCTCCTTTTTGAAGGCAGTAATTTCTGTGTAAACACAGTTAATGCCACTGCCTTTGAAAACTCCACTGTGACTATTAGTATTGTTATTAAAGGGAACATGAATTGTAAATAGGAGTGCTTTAGATTCCCTAACTTAAGGTAGGGAATTTAATATAGATCTGGGTACCTTTTAAGTAAAGTACGAAATCTAAATATAAGATCCCTCAATTTTCTTTGTGCTTTCATGTGCTTTGACCGCCTCCTGAAGGACATAGCACAGCATTTCAAGATCCACATAGTATCACTTCATTACTTAAAATTGTTTTTCTCACATTGGCTTGTTGTGAAAATTTGACTAGCTTAATAGAATGCGTTTTAATGAGTTTACCTCAATTTAGCACAGACATGCTTGTGGACAACATTTCTGCATCTATATTCTTCATGAAATCATAAAGAAATGTGGGGTCTGCTTAGCCATCTGTTAAAAAGTGTTTAATTTAAATTGAACATGCTGGATTGCATTAAAATCATAAAGGATATGAAAAAGTAATGAAGACATCCAAGAGCTCAGTTAAAATATGCACACTAAACTTCACCTGGTAAATGGTCATAGCTTTATTACAATGCATGCAAATAGCATTCAATCAATGAACAATGAGGCATTTATGTGATCAGTTAACTCTTTGTCAGAGATATTTTTTTGGGTCTGTTTGCAGAGTGCCTTTCTCAATTAATTCCTCTTCATTGCAAAAAAACAGTGTTGGCCAAATGACAGTGTTGTCCATCTCCACGGGGACATCTTTAGGCTATTAAAACACAGTCACAAAAAAACCAAGCAAAAATATATAACAAAAAATCAAGCCAGAAATTTTCTCTTCCTTCTTACTTATCATGGATTTTTCTTCAACAGATTACATTGATTATATGCTGAAGTACATTGCTTTTACATTGGCATCAATACGACTGCAGGTTTACATTCAGGGATTGCCATTGCCCATTTTTATACCCTTCGTAATCTCTCCTAATAAGATATTGACCTTTCATTGGACCATGAATAAAAACTTCCATTACTCACAATTTAAGTTCTCAGGCTAGAAACTCCAAACTTTCTCTCATAATGTTTAGCACATTTGAGAAGAATGAAGTATCTGCAGAGCTGTGTCATTATTGAGTTTCTTCCTTACTTTTTGTTTGCTGTGTGACCTACTTCCAAACGGGACAAGAATTAGTCCTCTGGTACACTAAGCCTTATCATTTACAACAGTGGTCATCTTGTGATTTCCTTCTCCTGAGTTCCTTCTCTTATCTCCTTCTCTTATCTAGTCCAATCTTTGCACATGCTTTTGCATGGGGACTTTACCATGTGTTTACACAGCACTTGGAAAAATAGGGTCCAAGTTTGCAGCTATGACTATTGGGATAAGATTTATCTAACCAAGTACATATTCCTACAGTGGAGGCATCTACATCCAAAGCAGTCACTGAGGCTTTGCTTACTACAAATGAACTCTCTTGGGGTTTATGAGCCAAGAATTTTGTAGTCAATTAAAGTTGCAGGTGACTGTGATATTAAGTAGTGCAGATACTTAGTTGAAATAAACTATGAATTCTAGGGTCAACCAGAGCAGTTCCTGCTATCACAGGAGGTCCCTCTTACCCTTGGCTTTTCCATTCTGGATTTATATAGATGTTAACACCTTCTTGTATGCCCCAGACTCAACTGAGTGACTGATCCTAATGAAAACCTGTGAAGCTTTGCTTCATAATGTACAGGCTGAGTCAGAGCACCTAAAGTTAGATGCCACCCTGGATTTACCCTGCAACATCCCCGTTCTGTATTCACTGACTTAGTCTAAGTGACAATAATTAATTTCAGCAGAGCCTTGGTTTCAAGCTGTTGTCCAACATGGCAATTGGTTTACAGGTATCTTAAAAATGCTCTATGCCAGACTATTTTCTACCTAAAACTACATTTTCCATATAATCCAAATAAAAGAATAAATTTACCTAAACCTCTAAAAATTACATTTCTAAGACCAGACTTCTCATCTAAGGGTTTGGGTGTGAGAGACATTAAGAAAGTTCAGACAAATTTACAATCTGGAGGAGCCATTTCTGACATTCACTAGTAAGTGATGTAAGAGAATCTACCTTCCCTAACTTCAGAGACTAAGATGTTTTAGGATTGTGGATGCTTTAGTGTCTTTCTAAATTCAATCAAGAGTTGGTCTATCTAGAAACAGGAAATTCCATAGCATAGCTGAGATCTTCATGGCTGAAAAGACCTCTAAAGATGCATAGCATCTTCCACTGATGGAAGGATGAGCTCCTAAATTAGGTAATTCTGTTCAGTACCTGAATAAATCTGGTGAAAGATGCAAGTATCACAGAAGTGGCTGAAAACTATTTATTCTTTAATTCAGCAAATTCAGACCTAACATATAAAAGTGTAAGGTGAATCTTATTTCCCTTTACAAAGTACACTTATTTCTGGGATGCTCAGTATCATATTTTTCAGAAGACTCTCCCTTCCTTATTGGTGTCTGATTTATAATAACAATAATGACACCTTCATATTAACAGCTATTTTGGTAATAACATCCATACCAGATGCTGCTTTATCTTCTTCCTGCTTTGTTGGGGTTTTCCTTTGTGCGCTAGCACCTTCTATAGAGTGCAGAGATACACGTCTGTAGCCTGAATGTTAAGCCTGAATCTCTTAAAAATTGTCCTTCTCACTGGAATTAACATGAATTCCACAATCAATTCTTTCTAATCCAGAAAAACTAATACTTCTTAAACACATTAAGTTTTCCTTTTAAGGCTCTTTTGCATGTTTCTCTCCTTGTTAATCAGCACCGCAGTAAGGCGGACACCTTTCATGGACAAAATGGCCTGTCAGGGTGTCTTTCCCCTGGGAGGTTTATTTGCTCCTGGAATGCTGTCCTTTCAGATCTCATGCAAACCTAACCTGGGCTGCATTAATAATTTCAGTCTCAAAAGGAAACAAGTGGGATCTTCCAGTGCCACTTCTCAACATGGAAACAACTTTATACTTGCTTTTTTTGCTTCTCTCAGTATCCCCACTGGGACAGAGGGGAAGGAGCGTTTACAAGGCACTCAATTAGAGAATATAGTCTGGTTGTCAATGCAAGTATTGTACCATGCTGAAGGAAGTAGCAGCATCTTCCCTGCAGAGATCCAGGAGTCCTTAGTTTATATCCTGGCTGGCCAGGACCTTTTAATCGATTTGTTTCATCACCAAATACAAGTGTTTCATCAATTTTCCTCCTTCCCACATTATTTTTCTGAAAGCAACTCTGCCAGGGGAAGGACTGTCTGTGCAGCATGGATGTGGCAGGGCTCTGATCGCACTGGGCTTCCTGGTTGCTAGTGTAATACAAATAAAACTGTGTGAGCAGACTGTAAGTGCCTTCATTTCAATACATGTCATTCAGAAATGTTGTAACGTATTCCAAATGCAATTGTGGGGACTTAAATTCCTCGTGCAATCAAACATTCACGTGATGGTTTTATCCTCTGGAAGAGTTTGAAGCTGGTGTTTTGTTTCTCATTAGCAGTAGACAGATTTATTTTAGAACTTGTATCCCTGCCACTCCATTACTCTGCGTCTCTCTCTGGATCTGGCTCCAGAAATCTTTGTAAGGTCCAAGAACCTGCTGTTACGTTTATAGATACTAACGAAATTTGGAGTATACACAGTGATAAACACCAGGTGAGAATTAAACCAAATCACATGTCCTTAGGGATTCTTTATTATGAAACTTAATATCTCTCTAGCTAAATTAAGCAGATAAAGCACACTCCTTCAGTTCAGTTTCAATTGTATTTGAGACAGGAATGGTGAAAAGACTGGTTTGTTAGCATGTGGATATCAAACCAACTCAGAATTTTAATGAGCACAAAGTGAAGCAGCCTAACTGGGAAAAGTTATCTGACTGCAGAGGGGTGGTTGTGGATGAATAGCGTATGACTTTGGGAAGTTAGCATGCTGTCTTCCAACCTTGCTGGCCATGGAATCAGGTTAGAAAGTTGTAACTGCAACTTGTATTGCCAGCCACTGGCATGTTGCACCCTGGAAATCACACATGTTCCCATTTCATAGAGCCTGCAATAAGAAATCCCTGTTCATCCAGTACTATTAAGCGATGCTCTCTTCTTCCTGGTCATGGCAATGTGACTTGCTAGGAAAGCAGGAAAGAGAATCTGTAATTAAATCTGTCCACTGTGTAATTTCACACCTTTTTCTGTACCTAAGTACAACAGTACAACAGCTACAGACCAAGTGATAAATCACAACGGAATCATACGATAACCAAACATTGAAACACAGGCAGCATATGATGTCAGCTCATTTTGTCCATTTTTTTTTTTTTAAATGTCTCAATGGAGATTTTTCTGAAGGAGGCAGAACAGTCAGGACATCCAAATTAACCATGCATTTGGGTTTTCCATTTTGAAATTATCCCCTTCCCTTTGTTTTATTATTTGAGGTTATCATGTATTGCAATAAAAGGTAACATTTCAGAGTCCTTATCAAAACAAAAAAACCTTCAGTCTGTTGACATGAAACATTTCAAAACAGAAAGGAAAAAGACCGTCTCTCTCTTTTTTTTTTTTTTTCCCCTTGGAAAACTTTCAAATGTGTTCCAATTTGGAAGAAAGCCAAGCATCGAAATCCTAAAATCTTCTGCAAAACCCGACAGCCATTGTTTGCAATTGCCGTGCTGCTACTAGGGATTACATTGCCCCAGCCAGCATGGGCTCAGCAACTAGAAACAGAGTCTGGGTCAAAGAGATCTGGCATCAGCTATGCCATTGATTTTCTTGGTGAGTGAGACTAGTCTTTACCCTCTCTCTCTTTCACTTTCCTTACCTACAGAAAGGGAATAAATGATACTGACCTTCCTTGTTAAATGTTTTGAGATGTGTAGAGGAGAAGGGCGAGGCATTCATCTGCACTCGGCCTCTCCAGAGATTTTGCAGCACAAATGGATTGCAGTCAAAGGGCCCCAGACAGGAGCAAGGTTTGCCAAGGGAGAGCATGGTCTCTGGAAAACAGAAACTGAAAGGATGAAAATAATCAGAGCACATCAAAAAAGAAGTAGATGATCCCAAGTTCAAGAGTTCAAGATGTCCACAAATATTTTAAAAGTTTCAAGGAGGATTTTCAAAGGCCTTCTAGGCAATCTACTGACTATATAATAAAGTAACATGACTATCATAGGAATAGCCAAGTATCCAAAACACCTGTACCAGGTTAAGCCTGTTACAGCCTGGGACCCTTTCTCTGGAGTACAGGGAGAAAAGCTGCAACCCAGAAAATCCCCGGTCCTTCTGCTCCTCCTATGATACTAAGCTGCTACACTCTTCTAACACTGCACTTCATGCACTCTGTGCTAGCTGAGGGGCTGTATATCAGACCTCTTGTAGGGACCATCAAATTGTCCTGCATGCTGAGGTTTTCCCCCTGCCCAGATGAGAACACTAATGAGCACAACATCTGAAAAAATGCTACTGATAAAAATAATAGCAATCATAGTAGCAGTAGTAGCAGTAATAGTAATAGTAGTAATAGTAATAGCTTGAGCCCAGTTAGAGGAAAATTAAATATTAATAAAAGATGAAATGTTATTTTCATGCCATAGCAGAAAAATGGAGTCATTCACTGCAAACATGCTCCCTATTCATAGTATAACATGCATATCTGTAGATATGCATGAAGCATCCCCCTCTGCAGAAAAACTTGGCTGGGTCTCTTCAGTGAAGGTTTATTGCTGCTTATAAGCCAGAAAAAAACTCCCATTCCTACTCTTCCTCTCCCAACAGCAAAATGAAATGTGAAACTCATTGCCACAGGATGCTGTGGAGATAAGAGGTATAAAGAGGCTTTAAAAAGTACAAGGATCTTCCTGAAGGATGAGTCCAGCAGAGACTATTAAAAAGGATGGTCCAGAAGCAGGCTCCAGCTCATGGAGTCAGCAAATCTCCAATTATTTCATTCTCCATTTTTAAAGTGATTTCTTAATCATCTATTACTGTCTGTTCCACATCAGGCTATTTGCACCTTTAGTCTGATCCAGTATCTGAGCTGTCACTCAAACATAAAGTGCATAGCAGTTTGGATTATTTTTTATTGTAATGGGAAAAAAAGACTTCATGAAGAAGTATGATCAACAAAAGAGAAAATCAGACTGAAAAAGACCCAGGAGTTGCTCATGATAGACACTGGCACAGTATGTTATGTCTGTACAGTACCTATGAATAGCTTCTTTATTTTTATATTCACAGTAAGGTACAGTATGTGTCACCTCTGAAATTTAATGAACCCAGCATTCCAGGAAATGAAAGTAAAAAGGTAGACCTTAAAAATGTATCTTTAAAGGTGTCTCAGGCAATTAATCTTTTCCAGTAGGGAAATTGGCTTTCTTAGTTTTTAGGTTCACTAAAGATATATCCACAATATTATCCTATATAACATGTTGTCTTAAATACTGACACATCAGCACATAAGCACAGGGAGTTGAGATTTAATCTTTGGGGAGCGAAAAGTAACTCTGAGGTGGCTGAGAGGGGGACAGTTGTTTTTCCCTGTCGGTTAAGGGAACAAGGCAGAGTTCATCAACTGTTCGGTCTTTATGGATGTGGAAGGTTATGGAACTTTTTTTTTTTTTTTTTTTTTTTTTTGCTGTATTACTTTATGGTGCCCCTGATTGGCAGCAACTCTGGTCAAATTTCACAAAGTCTCTCTATCCTTCCTTTTGTCCCTTCCTTGGGAATCATCTTTCTTATCCTCCCTGAGGGAAGCCTTGTGGGGGGTGGGTGACTGATAGCCTTTGTCTTAAAGTTGGGGGTCCTGAACATAGCTTACCCAGTCTTAGCATCAACTGCATGCTGACCCAGGTGCTAATGTCATTCAGAATCCAGCCACCAGCTCCTGGTTATGTGCCAGCCATTGTAGATATGGCTGTACGATGGGTTTAAATGGGTTTCTTTGCTTCACTCTTCTCTTGGAGTAAAGGCAAAGTGCAAGAGCTTATATAACCTACTAGTTGAAAATAACATGCATGTAGCCGTAGCTGATGACAATCAGCTGAATAGGAATACTGATGACAATCTAGTCTCAATTTTGAAGAAAATATTTTTTCAGTATTTGAACCCCATGGAGGTCTGCTGAGAACAGGAGAGGTTTCGGTTGATTGGTTTGTTTTTCTGTCTGATTCTTTAGAAAGAGATGCCTTAACCTTTATCCAGCAGAGGGAATTTCACACAAAGGTGTTGCAGGCTCTAGTGTGCTGTAGGATTAGACCAAGTCCAGAGGAGGCCACAAAAATGATCAGAGGGCTGGAGCACCTCTCCTATGAAGAAAGGCTGAGAGAGTTGGGCTTGTTCAGCCTGGAGAAGAGAAGGCTCCGAAGAGACCTTTGAGCAGCTTTCCAGTACTTAAAGGGGCTTACACGAAAGCTGGAGAGGGACTTTTGACAAGGGCACAGAGCAATAGAACAAGGGGTAATGGCTTTAAACTAAAGGAGGGTAGATTTAGATTAGAGATAAGGAAGAAATTCTTCATTATGATGGTGGAGAAGCACTGGAAGAGGTTGCCTAGAGTAGTTGTGGCTGCCCCTTCCCTGGAAGTGTTGAAGGCCAGGTTGGATTCAGCCTGGTCTAGTGGGAGGTGTCCCTGCCCATGGCAGGGGGGTTGGACTAGATGATCTTTAAGGTCCCTCCCAACCCAAACCATTCTACGACAGGCATTACTCCTTATGATATTCGGATTCACTCCCTCAAATGACATCATAGTTAACGCATTTTCATCCTCACTCCTGCTCACCTTCAGTCCTGCACAGGAGAAGTTCAACAATAAAATAAAACTGCAAACAAGTTACAAACAAAGGAATGTAACTTCAATCTTCAAGTAAATTTAACAGCTGAATATTTTTCCAGTTGCTTAGATTTTATTACATTTTATTAACTTTGGATTCCTAAGATATTATTAAGAAAACATTATGAAGCAGCAGAAGTGTTCTTTTTGGATTACACCCCCAGATCTGAAACACTTCTCTTAGTACTGGGCTTTCAATTTTATCAGCTAGGCTTCTAACTCGTTTTTTAAGGCAAATGAGGCACTGAAGCACGTGAACAGCATAAACAGTTGTTACTTTACTGGCCAAAATATTTTGCATATATATCTGTTGTGGGATGCCTTTTGTTGGTTCATTAGTTTGTTTGCTTAATTCTACTTACCCTTTAGGTAGAGTTTAAAAAAAAGATGTGTGGAGTACATGTAAAAGACATTCCACTGTTCCAACATTTATAACGTGTTCATAAAACCTTCTATGTCATTATCATTTGTCAAGCTGGTATGGAGCGCATGCATGATTTTTCAATGGTGCGCGGACAGATTTAGTAACACATGATCTTGTCTACAGGCTTCCTCCATCCTCCATACTAACTCTTCATTTTAGGGCCTCTAGTGTTACAGGTGATTTATGCTAACCTAGTGACTGCAAGAACCTAGAGTTGAGAGGGTGGATGAGATTATCAGTAATTCATCAATTATTGAGGAATTGATTCATATCATTTGCAATTATCTAACCACAGGCTATTTAGCTGTAACTTTTCATCGTCAAATCTGCTCTTTTGCTCCACATTATCTCCTGACAAACTCCTGGCTTTTTGGCCAAGCTCCCATGTCAGACCCCAGCTGCCACACAAGGAGCAACAAGTCACCTGGATTTTAAGGCTAGCGCTGAATCAGCAAAAGCAGTGAAACAGTTCTTGGAAATGCTTCCTCTGGAAAAGGACATTTCTCCCCTGTCACTGCCTCTTTCATATAATACCAGTTTCACGGATGAACGCCATAGGTGCCCACTGATGTGAATCTACCTGCTGTGGAAAAATGCCCAAACATAAAATGAACAATGAATTAAGCTATTTCTTTTTTCTTCTTTTTTTTTTTTTTTTTTTTTTTTTTTTCCCCACAAAGTACAAGCGGAACGAACTGGATTTGTCTTCAGTACTTTAAAAAATATAACCATTTTAGAGCTCATCTAAACTTGCAGTTTGGCTTAAAGATTTGCCATCTCTCACTAGAAGGACAATTTCTGTGGTATTTTTACCTCTTAAATTCAGACAAAAAAATCGAAAACCACTCACAGAATTGTGATGATCAATTCTGAAAGCCTTGTAGGTCAAAGAGATTTGAGTGCATTCAGGAGCACTTCTGTGAACTGAGCTTCCACAGAATTCTCCTTGGAAACAATGACAGGTTAGTGAGTTATTTCTCTTAAAAAGAAATATTACAGAAAGCTCAACTTCTTGTATACTCTTCCAAATCATGCATGACACATAGCTAGTTGGAGAGATCCTGCATCTAGAAAACAAAAATAAAACTATCCACAACTATTATTTCCAAGGGCTGGGCACCCTCTGAGCATCCACATCATCATATACCAGATGGGGGATGCTGTTACTTTGGTATAGCCTGATTGCTGTCAAGGAAACAAAGTCAGTCACACTCACTCTTTACTCCCAGGTGTAAAGTAGAGGTGGTTTCTGCGCAGCAATGCAGGTACCTCAAAGCTCCTTTCAAGGCGCTGTATTCCACAGTGGCCATCTTGATGCTGTTGGGGCTGATGACTTAGTAGTTACAATCAGGAGTGTCCAGGTGTTAGTTTCACAGAGATCAACAGTATTGCCTGAAGCAAAGCCATAGACGCAGCGAGCTCAAAGAAAGCTTCCTTTGATAAAAGGTAAAAAAGGGATGAAATGCATTACTCAAGGTCATTCTGAAGGAAAATGATGGTGCTAAAGAGAGAGACCGTGGCTCATGATAGCATGACCATGTTCCATAGGGTCACAGGTTTCCCAGTGCTCTCAAGTGAGGCACCTCTGCATTACATACTGCAAAGCGTTCCCAGTGCGGGTGCTGCTGTGATAAAAAACTGGTTTGTTGTCTTAGCACGGTAAGCCTTCCTCCATGCAGGAAAGGGTAATCTATCCTTCTGTAAACACAATTCTGCTGCTATCATAGGGTTGTTTCTTCCGGCCCATCTGTCTCTACCTTCAACCCTTCCTTGCGTTGCCAGGTTTTGGTAGCCAGGGGGGCTACAGGGGCGGCTTCTGTGAGAAGCTGCTGGAAGCTTCCCCCATGTCCCACAGAGCCAATGCAGCCAATGCTGAGCTCATCAGCAACAGTGGCAGCACCTCTGGGATAATATGTTTAAGAAGGAGAAAAAAATCTGCTGCGGAAAACAGCAGGAGAACAGATGAGCAAGAAGATAGGAGTGAAACAGCCCCGCAGCCCCCAGGCCAGAGCAGG
>KL280080.1:0-18628 GCA_000699545.1 Podiceps cristatus | reverse complement strand
AAGAGAAAAAAGATAAAAAATGCAAATCATATTTCCATTAAAGGCTATAATAATATTAATAAAAAATAATTGTCAAAAGCTCCAAAGAACAATATTCAGTCATCTGTCTGACCTTTTTTTGGTTGCATATTTTTAACCAAGATCTTTATGATCTTTCTCAAGAATCAAACAGCTATGATCAGCTTTACATCCCTATGAAAAACTGTCATAACTAGATGCCCGCTCAGCTGTTTTTATGTGAGCTGCTGTATTACCTGGATGTTTGTCTTAGTGACCTGAAGCTAGAGTTCTGGAAAACCTAATGAAAGACAATATTCAGACACCTTTTTAATTTGCTGCATAATAAACAGTAGCGAGAGAGCATTAAAAACTTATCTGTATATTTGGTTCCATTCCTCACAAACACATGCATGTTTTGTCTGTTATTTTAGTAACTCTTACGAAATTTTAGAATTTGTGAAATGCTTTTAGGGTTCTGTTGATTTCAGATGATTATATCTTCCTGAAGGTAAATACAGGTAAAACTTCAAGTACTTGGATATGATTTTTTGCCTTAGCTTGAAGTTAAGAGAATCCAGATACCCTTTTCAAAAACAAGAGTTTATAGAGGAAGCTACCAAAAAACACAACCTTGAGGCTGACTTGCTGGAGCTGACAGTAAGTGCTAAGAACCATCTTTCATGTGTGTTTACTCTGTCAGATGCAGCTGTCTTACATAGCTCAGGGGCTAGATTTGCGGGGAGTAGACAGGTCTGTGGCTGTAGTGTAAGAACAGAGTACCCTGTTCTTAGATAGTTCGAGTTCTGTGGTTACCTCCCAACGTCACTCTCCAGAATCTCTAATCTAAAGGAAGAATTCTAAGTAATAACCTAAAGAAAAATTTCTCATGTGTCCCAAGATATCCAAATTATGTTCTTGTAACTACTTCTGTGAATTCTTTAATAACAACACAAAGAGGTTATCCTTCCATGGTGATAGCTAGCAGCAAGGTAAAAAGTAGGAATGTTCTCAATGTAAAACTCTATGATTTCCCATCTCTGTTCTTAGCAAAGAAGGTTGTATAAGGAGCTGGGACATCACACAATTTAGAATATGGGACTTGGCTTCCGAGATGGAGCTCCATGCAGGGCAGTTTACACAGATGTCAGCCTTTGCTCAGCAAAGATAAAGTGTCACATACCTTAAAATGGCATGTGAATGGTCTTTTACAAATTCTGTACTGCCTGGAAAGCTCATTTGCAAGTATGTGTATTATAAATTGGTGACTTAAACAGTCTATAAAATGCTGTTTTGCAAAAAAAAATAAACCAACACAAACACCCCCCCCAAAAAAAAAAAAAAAAAAAACCAACAAATTTCAACTTTCTTAACTTGTTCCAAATTACAAAGAATGAGAACTTGAGCCTGGATCTTCTGTGCTTACAAGGAAGAGAGTGAGGAGGAAAGGACTTAGAAAAAATGTGATTTGGGATTAGGAGCTTTCTTTCTCAGACTTGAGAATGACTTTTGGAAACAGGAGGAATTAGGGGTCTGTGTGAAATCACTGGGCTATGAATTTATTATGACCATGCTACTGTGGTAGGATAGGTCACATGGTTGGTATGCAGCCATGAATGGATACAGCCTCTTTGGGAAGGATAGTCTGAGATGGCAAGGAAGGGGACTTTCCCCTTTTATGAGAGACCGGTGGAAATGTGTGGACCTCTGCCTAGGGACGGGTGCCAAGAGCTTGATCTCATCAAACCTAAGAGCTTGCAGATCAGGATTAGTGGGCAGACCAGCATGGGCAACATGTTGAGTCCCTGCTAGAGACCTACCAGTCAGGAGGAGGAAGCAGATGAGGTCTTCTTCAATAACTGGAAGAAGCCTCATGTCTGCAGACCCTGGTATTCATGGGGGACTTTAACTTTCCCATATCTGCTCAAAGAACAACACAGCATCACACAAACAAGCCAGGAAATTTCTGGAGTTCGTTGATGTCTACTTCCTTGCACAGGTGATTGAAGAGCTGAGGAGGGGAATCACTCTGCTGGACATGATAGTTACAAAGAAGGAAGAACTGGGTGGAGATGTGAAGGCTGGGCCCAGCCTTGGCTGCAGTGACCAAGAAATGGTGAAGTTCAGGATCCTGAGAGGAGGCAAAAAAGCAAAAAACAAGATTAGGAGAGCAGACTTCAGCATGTTCAGTGATCTTCTCAATGACTTTCATGAGACAGCACTGGAGAATTATTTTTCCCAACAATATCATTGTTTCTTCTCATCAAGAGAAACAAATGTCCCCTTTTACATAAAAGCAACAATATGCAAATGGTCTTTTATTTATATAATCTTTATTTTTCTCAATGTATTTAAATTAAATATTAATACCTTGTAGCAGAAGTCATCTTCAGTATGTTTTATGAAACTATTGGCTCCTCAATAGAAACCACATGCCATGCTCAGTATAGAAAGGGATTAGCTTCTAAGTTAGATGTGACTGTATTACCTGATGCAGAATTTTCAATTCCACGTCTAAACTTCTTAGGTTAAGTAATGTGGTTGAAGGCCAGCAGGTGACAGGCAATATTTAGTCTACTATCAACTCATTTTGGGATAATGAATTTATTTAAATAATTTGTCTGATGTAATTCTGATGTTCTCAGTGAAGGCCTCTATATTAGGCCTGCAATACTGAAGGCCTAAGTGGCAGCAAAGATGTGGTAATTGTTGTCAGTTTCCAACAGTCAAGGGTGTCTCTGAGCCAGACTACGAAACCACAGTACGAAAGAGATATTACAAACTCACTGATGGCATGTAATTCCTCCTAACCTATAACAAAGGACTGTAACACCTAAGTGTTTCACTTTTTGAAAGATTGATTTGTGTGTGTGTGTGGGCGGGTTTGTGATGTTTAATGTTTTTATTTCATTTTGCTTTTGGTGGCAGGAAGAAGGCAGGAGTTTTAACTTGTTTCAGTTTATCTCAGTTTTGTTTTGTTTTTCTTCCCGCCTCCCCCCCCCCCATATTTGAATGGAATTTCCTTTATGAGAGAGAACTTCTGGAATATAGGAAAGAAGAGTGTGAATAATTTCCTTTTGTTTCTTGAAATATTTCATGTCCTGTGATTAGATAGTGCTAAGAACCACAGTTAAGCTCTGTTCCATTCACTCACTCATCCCTCATTTCCTGCACTGTCACTCTCATTTGTAATTAAAATTAAAATTAATGATAAACACAGACGATGAATAAATAATAAACTAAAGAACTAGTGTTAAAGACTATTTACAGATATTTTATGAACTGTGAAAAAGGCTCATCATTTTTAGCAATGCAAATTCATGGTTTTGGTTTTGTTTTTGTTTTTTTTTCCTAATGAGAATGTTTCTAAGCCACTGAAACTACATCTCAGTTAAAAATATACCAAGGGAAAGTTATTAAGCAGTTACATGTTGTCAGCTGCATGGTATATACACATTCTCTGTGAAATTTATCACACTGTTAAAGTAGCAGTGGAAAGCCAGCAGAAATATTTAATTGAGACACCTTCTGCTGCAAACAATAAGCCTTGCAAAGGTAATGTTCCTGCAAATGGTTGATCTTAAACAATCGGCTGAATAATGACTCCTTGTAAAATCTTGAGGAATTGGAGTTGAAGATTATTTTTCCTAAGGACTTCTCCCTAGAAAACCCCATATTTAATTTTTTGCTTCTGACTTCATTTTTGGTGTGGAGTAGATGTCTCAGTAGAAAGAAGAGCTGTTTAAGAAAAAAAGTATTGAAAAGCTATATACAAGGAATTATGTCTTTTATTTAAATATTTTTTTCATAGAAAATAGGCTTCTGATTAATTTTCTTGTTCTCCAAGTAAAATGCAAAACACGATTACATTCTAGTAAGTGATGTTTTTAGAGTTTGGGGATTTTTCAAATTAAACTGATTGTTAATCTGAATTCAAACACTCAGAAACCTTTTAAAAAATATGTTAGCAATTGATTTCTTTTATATGCTAACAGTAGTGATGTGACCAAAGAAAAATTTCAAAATTTAGTCCATATGAAAACAAATCGTCGACTTCAGGGAAAAAGATGCCCTCCCAACAAGTGTCCATGTTTCCTGTCCCTATCTCAGCATTTGTTGATATTTATATCATAGGAAGCATAAAATTGTAAAGATTTTGTAAAACAAAGATAAATAATAGACCTCCTTCTTTCTGTCCAATAGATCATCAAAGGAATCCCAGTAATCAGATCATTTTGAATATAGATTTCAGCAATGTCTGTCAAACATACTTATATTAGCTATTATGCAGTACTTTACATCTTTCACACAGAAGTATGTTCTATTGAAAGCACAGCAAGAGAACAAAATCCTTTTTTCCTATATTCTACTAAAGCAAAACTTCTAAAGCAAGATGCAAGGCCTTGTCCATGATTGTATGCGGACTCTTCAGCAAGCCTGAAACTAGAATATGAGGTTTACAAAACTACACACTGATGTCTTCTGCCCATTCTGCCTTCTTGAAAAAAAAAAAAAAAAATTCCAGTTAACAAAGCCAAACTAGTCATTCTTATGCAAAACATGGGAGAATGAACCCATGCAGTTCACAGTCAACTCATATTTGTACTTTCCAAATGTAAGTTTGAATTAATTTAAATTTCACCTTGAAGTATACATAAGGCTTAAAAATGAAAATCAATTAAAATTGATAAAAAATTGCTGCAAGTAAGGTCTTAACAACAATAAAAATTAAGTTTAGCCAAATGGAAGAGAGACATCAAATGATTTTTTTTTTTTTTCTCCCAAGTAAAGTATGTACAATTTATCTTTCTTAGTAGAAATGTCATTGTACATTTTCAATAAAAGCAAGTTTCTTAATAAAAAGTATTTTCTAAAGATTTACATTTATGAACATTAGAAAATGCTTTTAGTTGCAGTCTTTATTCTAGACCCTAAGAAATAAAATATCTCCTCATAAGGTGAGAACTTCTTACTTCAAATCTTCTAAGACCAAATTGAAACTCTTTGTATGATAAAGTTTGCTATAGTATGAAGGGTAGAAGAGGTCTTGAAGTCACTTAATTATTTAATATTTATTAAAGAATCAATTTAGAAAAAAAAAATATGAATTGTATTACCTGATTGTATTTTTTTTCTGAGCTAGTAGTTATTGTTTTTTAATCTTTTTAGTATAAATTTTAAAAAAAATACAACTTTAAAAAATAAGACTTTCATTACATTTTGATAGAGTAGTTCTTATTATGTACTGGAAGCGAGCCAAAAGAACAGAAAATATTGCTACTTTCAATGTCTAAATATAGTGCGTCAAGAAACCCTTTTGCTCCAGGTTACTGTCAATTAACTGCGAATTATAGAAAGAAAATACAATATGTCATAGCAGTATCAGGACTAGTAACAATTCATGTATAATAATACTTTGAGGGCCTTTATCCTATATTATTTGCATACTTTTATTTCAAATTATGTTAATAAAAACTTATGATGCAGGAAGAGAGAAGGAATATAAGGAGTGCAGGTGTAGTTATGTCATGTTCATATAATGAGGGGAGAACTTAATACCATGGGGCTGAAGCGTTCTCTGCTCGGGCTGAGGTCCGTTCCTGCACAGACTCCCCCCACGACCTTGATGTTAAAAGAGTCTGTACAAAGGAAACAAAAGCGATCTCCCAACTTTTGAAGGAAGCGTGCAGCCTAGTGACTGTGGAGCCCCGCATCGCCCTGTACCTTATACGCCCTCTTTAATCTTTACTCTTGCCAAATGCCTACAACCATTCCCTGCCTCCTGCCAACTTTCTGCTCTGCTTCCTTTCGGTCTCTTACATGCTGTCTTAGCTTGCAGCTTCATTCAACTAACTCTGTGTTTATTGGCAGCTTTTAGTGCACTCCCTGCTCTCCTGTCTTCACCCTCTAGTTCAAACCACTCACATACTACATCCTAAATGTCACCTTCTCCTGGTTCTCCCAGGACCCTTTGCTTCTTCCTTCTCCCTTCATGCATAGCACGATGCTTCCTCCATTCCCCACTTCCAGAGTGCCTTTAGGACTACGAAGATGATTAAGGGCCTGGAGCATCTTCCCTATGAGGAGAGGCTGAGTAAGTTGGGACTGTTCAGCCTTGAGAAGAGAAGACTAAGGGGGGACCTAATTGGAGTTTATAATTACCTGAAGCAGGGGATGCAGGGGGAATCAGCCAGCCCCTTTTCAGTGGTCTGTGGGGACAGGACAAGGGGCAATGGCTGCAAGCTGGAACACAGGAAGTTCCGCACCAACATGCGGAAAAACTTCTTCACAGTGAGGGTGACAGAGCACTGGAATAGGCTGCCCAGGGAGGTGGTGGAGTCTCCTTCACTGGAGATATTCAAGACCTGCCTGGACGCCTATCTGAGTGCTATGTCCTAGGGAGCCTGCTTTGGCAGGGGGGTTGGACCCGATGATCTCTCGAGGTCCCTTCCAACCCCTACAATTCTATGAATTCTATGAATTTAGTGCAAGGAAGTGGATCTTTCATATGTTTAATATAAGAGTATCCCTATTAAATTTTCTCTACCTATTCCATATGTCAGTGAGCAAATCATGATGATCATGATGATCACTTGTGTTGTATCAGGAACACCAGGCAAAAATTCCTGCAGGGTTCAATAAAGGTGATGGTAAGTTGGAAATGACAACTTTATATAAAGTTATTCAAAAATGATTTATACAAACTACATTTTAGTTTTAACTGATATAATACTGCTAAATAATAATAATAAAAAAAGAATTACTGGCTTTTACATTTATAGAAAGTTATATATGTTAAAGAAGAAGGGGCTTTATTATCATCTTTTCCTTCATTTCATCTGTTTTAAATTGGCCTTTTATATTTATGCTGTCTTCACCTGCCTTTACCTAAAATTATGCCTGTTTACCAATGAAGAATGATCTTTTTGGTAAGACTGATGGAGCCCTTATTCCAGAAACCTAAGTACTAGCCTGTTACAATGAGTTGTAAAGTTCTCACAATCATTAAAAAGAATACTTTTATTCTGTATTCCTCAACCTGTTTTTCCTGTGATGAAAATATTACTGTGAAATTCTGTCCAAATTCTTCAATTTAGGATTGAAAATGTATACTATAGAACAAAGTCTGTAAAAATTGGACATATCTACTTGTGAACAGGGTTTTTTCAAATGTTTGCAGCAGAGAGAAATATGGAAAAAATCCCAGCATATTCCTGACATCAGAACAACTTTATTCAGTTCATATACACTAGAACTTACAAAGAAAAGAATCATATATCACTTTTTGTTGTTGTTGTTGGTGAGCTATTGTTTCTGTAAAGGCAAAGCACATATAGTCTAAAATTCTAGTTTTTAATACATCTTTTGAAAGAAAAGATGGAAATAAAATGCTTATGTAAGATACAAACCTAATACGAAAATATCAACTGAAAGTTTACAATTTGACACTTACGAATAATTCCAGGCCATATAGATCTCTCTCTTTTAATAGATGGATTTCTTTTACATAAAAGCTGAATATCCTGAGATACTAGCCTTTAAATCTGTGACACATTCATGTTTAGGAAATCTAGTATGTTTCTTCCTTAAGTTTGCTTCGGTATAGCTTTCCATCTCTTTTTCCCACTAAGCCTTACACAAATATTTTCCACAGGTTTAGCAACTTAATGGATTGCATCTGCCTTTTCCTGTACAAAATGTGGAATACACAGGATGAAGGATGATGTGGTGCAGAAATTTTATTAGTTTTTGTTTAGCATAATCTAGTTTTAAAATGACTTACTATCTAAATAATGAAGCAATCACAAATATCAACTTATAAACCCATTGTCCTGGTTTCAGCCAGGACAGAGCCAGTTTTGTTTTCAGCAGCTACTGTTTTCGATTGAGTATGTGAAAAATAGTGACAGCACGCTGCTGTTGTTGGTTGCTGCTGAATGATCAAGGACATCTTGCAGTTTCCCAAGCTTTGCTGATGTGCAGGTGCAAACATGGGAGGGGCACAGCCAGAATAGTTGATCCAAACTGGCCAAAGAGAGTATTCCGTGCCATAGACATGCCCAGTATAAGGGAGGGTCGGCCATTGCCCCCTCTCTCTGGTTCCTTCTTTGGTTCACGTTCTGTTCAAGTTTCCTTCTTCTCCTTCCTTCAGGTTCCTTACTTTCTTCCTTCCTGTTGCCTACCTACAACAATAAGGTAGTTTCCCTACCTTATTTTGGTTTTGTTTTTTTTTTTCACTTGGGCCTGTTTCAGCGTTTATTCAGCTGTTTGGTCCCTCACTCGCTCTCTCTGTAACTTGCTGCGGGGGAATATCCCTGCTCCCTGACTGCTGCTTGGGACGGGCTGTATCGCTCATTGGGTGGTGATAAATTATGCATTTTTCATTTTATATATTCTATTACCTTTTTATTTTATTATTATTGATATATTTTTATCTTTGCTGTCTTGGTAATGTTTTGATCTGAACCCACGAGCTCTCTCTCCAATTCTCCTCCTCACCCTTCTCGGGAGAGGAGGGGTGGGGTGAGTGAGCTGCTGTGTGGTCCAGTTACAATTCAGAGTTAAATGATGACAACCATCATGTCACATCAGCTACAGCTATATTTTAAATGATCATAAATTCATTTTATTGAAACGGAAAGTCAGAAAAAAGTAAAGAAGTAATTATATTTGACAAATCAACTAGCATAACTTTCATTGTCAGGTTCTAGGTTGCCAGTAAGTTCAATTTCAAATAATCAGCCATATATGAAAAGCAAAATAAAACTAAGAGAACAAAACCAATAGTATTTAGACCATTTTATAATTTCTAAACAGAAATATCACTAGTATCAAACACTATAAAATTGCTTTTAAACTATGAAAAATGGTTAATTTTCTCTATTCTTTCTTTAAATTAAATGTATTCTGTATTTCTTTGACATTAACTACTGCACAAGAAATATAAATAAAGCTTCTAAAACACACAAGCAGCAGAATATATTGATATATAGTAACAGATACATACTTTTTTTGGAACTAAAGTTATTTCATATCTTCTGATTGAGCGATCCAATTCATATTCCATACAGAATATGTAGTATTTATTAGGATTTTAAAAAGAAATCTAAACTTTGGATTTCCCAGGATAGAGCAGTGTAAAAAAATATAGGTGTATTACTGTTGTTTTTTATATTTATTTTTTTATTTTTTACTTTTATGTTTACCATCTAATGCTTCCAGTCACAAACAGGAGCTCAATACCACTGAGGGAAAGGGATTTCAAGAGTCAAAACTGACCCAAACTGGTCAATTTCTAACCTCTGTTAAGAACAGGTAGGAATTAGGTGGCCACACACATATGTGTCATTCACCTTTGCAAGAACTATTCATTCAATTAATTTTAAAAGTTAATATATTTATATTACATGATGAGAGACAAAAAATGAGTAAAGACTAAGGAAGGATTGATATGGAAACAATTGTCATCAGTACCATTCATAAACTGAAAAGCTGGTTCATGCCAATATTTTACTTTGATGACAACTGCAGATTTGTCTTTAATGATTGATATACACAGAAATCATCAATACTGCTGAAAGTAAAAGATATTGAAGGAAAACTGAAGTATATAGTGTCATTCAAATGGAATTTAGCTACTGATTTTGAAGGAAAAATCTCAACAATCTTCCTAAAGCATTTAAGCTTCAGAAACATATTTCTTTTATAACACAATTAATTTTATTAGATGTAAGTTATCTCAGGAACTTAAGTTCTTCCTGTGTTGATACTCATTATTATAATACCAAACTAGTCAAGATATATTCTCTCTTTATAAAATTGTCAATCTGATCAGATTGGTAAAAACAATACTGATCTACTCAGCTTATTTTGTTAATGTATCATCTAAATACGGCCAGTATTTTCTTCTGTAAATTTTTATTTTAATTTTATTTTTTATTTGATCTTCTAGTTACATGTTAAACCTTTTTTTGTACACTTCAAGAAATGGAAAACGCGGGGTAAAAAGTAACTTCTTAGAATGTAGCTGGGATAATTTGGAAAATTCTTTTTTCAGCTCTGACAATACTACAATAAAGTGAAGACATCTGAACTACTAGATTTAAGCTGATTTAAAGAAGACAGTTGACTATAGACTCCTGAATGGGTACTATAGCAACACACCATTAACATATTCTATGGAAATAGTTTCCCTTATGTCAATGACTAAAATCAATATATAAGGTTTCCATTTTTCCAAATAATTTATAAGAAATGAGTTGAGAAACTTTGCATATAAGCTTTTGTATTTCATCTCCACCAGCTCCCTCTAGAAGTCAATAGTTCCCTTCCATTTTGTAGTCTGTGAGATGTTCTTCAGTAGAATCACCAGTACATGGATCTCTCCAGATATCTATGACTATTTCAAGCTTTCATCTGAGAAGAAATTAAGGTTTCTGTACACTTGGCTAGCATTGCTTGGCATACAGCATTTCATACAGATGATGTCCCAAGAGTTCCGAATCCAGGAATTATACAAGTTACATCAACTATAAAGCTAACATGCAATGAGACTGCTCCTTTTCCTAAGTGTTTGACCAAAGGTACATGAACTGTAGAGCACTCTTAAAACACTTCTACATTTGGTTTGTGCAATAGGTGAATAATCTGAACATGATGAATTTCATCAGTATGTGTCAAACATATGTTCAATGTATGTTCACCCAGAGGGAGTCTAGACAGTGATATAATATCCACATTAATATGAAAGTGGATTTCAGTACTATATATCTTTTATTAAGAGCGTCAGTTTAGGTTGTCAAGTCATTCACAGAATCACAGGATTTTTGAGGCTGGAAGAGGCCTCTGGGGATCATCTTGTCCAACCTAACTGCTCAAGCAGGGCCACCTAGAACCAGTTCACCGGGACCATGTCTACAGATTTTTTAATATCTCCAAAGGTGGAGACTGCACAACCTTCTGGGCAACTTCTGCCAGTACTCGTTCACCCTTACAGTTCCTGAAGTTGAGAGGGAACCTCTTGGGTTTCAGTTTGTGCCCGTGGCTTCTTGTTCTGTCACTGGACTCCACCAAAAAAAATCCTGTCTCTGTCTTATTTGCTCCCTCTCTTCAAGAATTTATATGCATTAAGAAGATTCCCCCCTGAGCCTTCTCTTCTCCAGGCTAAACAGTCCAGTTCTCTCAGTCTTTTCTCATAGGAGATATAATCCAGACCCTTAATCATCTCTGTGGCCTTTTCACTGGACTCTCTCCAGTATTCCCATGTCTCTCTTGTACTGAGAAGCCCAGAACTGGACACAGTCCTCCAGATGTGGCCTCACCAAGTCATATATATATGTGTGTGTGTGTGTGTATGTATATATATGTATATATATGTGTGTACATATGTGTGTGTGCGTGTATATATATGTATACACACACGACACTATCTTCCAGAGGCTCAAAAACTGCCCAGAGCATATCACACATCCAAATTATGCATTCAGATATAATGGGTTTAGGGGAAATTAATATATATGCCAAGAATGAATATCCCAAACAAACAAACAAACAAACAAAAACCAAAGGAAAAAACCCCTGGGAACCATTGTTTCATATTACAGAAGTGAGATGTTACTATTTGTAGAATCTCTTCTGCACGAAGAGATTTAAAAAACCAAAAAGAAAAACAAAAACCACAATAGCTAAAACAATCAGACTCAATATGCAAACTGATGTGAGGAGGCAGAGCTCTTTTCCCCAAACATGTCTTTCATTAATGTTAAATGATGAATGATAGCTCTTCTTTTCAAAAGTTATTCTCTGACGATATCAGTAGTGAAGAGAGGGAAAAGGGAAATTTTGTGTTGAAGCCAGAGTTTACATGGGATTATAGTAAAAAAAAAAAAAAAAAAAAAAAAAAAGGTGCATTTTATTTCAATTAAAAGCTTAGTTTATACAGGAAAATAATGAAACCATGAAATTGGCCTTTTGGGTTTTTTTACTTGGAATATCATTCTAAGTGAGAAGAAATGTCTTATGCCTTCACAAAACCCAGGCATTCATTAAATTTCAACTACTATAAAGGGAAACAGCAAAACCACCACCACCTGTAATTTTAAATAGCTTAGTGACTATGTTTTATATGGTGTCATGCTCTTCTCTCCCAAAGATTCAGGGCATGTATCCATGTTCTAAAATCTTAAGTAGGTAATGTAACTCCACATCTTTTTGTGATGTTCTGGTATGTGATGACTCATATCATTACAAAGGGTGGACGTTATCTTGAAGATAACAGGGTCCATCCCTGCCAGATCTTCAAAAAACTCACTTAAATATTTTCTTTTTCTATCACTGTTTTATTAATAACACATAGTAACACAACACCACCACTGATGTTGTGGAGGAAATTACTTTATCTTGCAAAGGAGACTTTTCTCCAACTTTTGAGATCAGCCTAAGTAGTCATACGTTAGTTCCTGACAGTTTGGAGACAGCAAAATCCTCAACTCTTGCCATCATTACCTTGATAGTGAATAACTTATACTATTTTTGGTTTGTGTAATATTCTTTGAAATCTTCCTTGCTTTACATGGGCACACACCCGGTCCCTATAAAAACACACTCTTGTCGTCAAGTCTACCAGAAACCTTTCTATTGAGACTCTGCAACAGCTAAAAACATCAAAGCTGACACTAATCATCACATAAGGCTTGTATACTTTGGTTGCAGTCTAGCAAGCATGTCCAGAATGTTCTCTTTCTGACATGTTGTTTCTTTACTTTCATAGATTATCATTTTATAACATTTCTTCTTGTGTAAATTTGTCATATTCCTTATGTTTCACATGCAGTTGCTCATGGCATCCTTTTATCCAGTTAAACTCAATTCTTTATAACTCTTCTGTTCTTCCAGCTCTATCTGTCGTGCCTCTGTCATAGATTTCCACAGTATTGATTAGCTTCCTTAGATATATTACTTTGTTTTTCCCCTCCCGTACCTATTGCAGACTAAGCTGTCATTTTCGTAGCTTTATATTTTCTACATTTTGTCATGCAACAAACTTACCTTAACTTCATTGAGTTGTTAATTTTCTTTAATCTTTTCCATTAGAAATAAAATTAATCAGTTATTTATCCTTTGACATCTGAATGGTATGACATGAAAGCAAGATATTCACATATTTTTATATGTTTTTTTCTCCTTGCAGATTTTAAGATGGATGGTATACAGAGTTCTACCTTAAATAAAGAGAGCATAAAATCATTGAATCATTGAGGCTGAAGAAGACCTCCAAGATCATCAAGTCCGACTGTCAACCTAAAACTGCCAAACCTTCTAGTCCATATCCTGAAGGGCTAAATCTACACTTTTTTTGAAAACCAGTAAGGGCAGTGACTCCACCACTTCCCTGGGCAACCCATTCCAATACTTAATCACTCTTTCAGTAATGAAATTTTTTCTAATGTCCAAGCTGAACCTTCCCTGCCGCAGCTTGAAGCCATTTCCTCGCATCCTATCACTGACTACTTGGGAGAAGAGACCAATACCCACCTCACTACACCCTTCTTCCATGTAGTTGTAGAGGGCGATAAGGTCTCCCCTCAACCTCCTCTTCTGCAAGCTAAACAAACCCACTTCCCTCAGCCTCTCCACATAAGACATATTCTCCAGACCCTTCACCAGCTTTGTTATCCTTCTCTGGACACGCTCCAACAACTCAATGTCCATTCTATAGTGAGGGGCCCAAAACTGAACACAGTATTTGAGGTGCGGCTTCACCAGTGCTGAGTACACACTCATGGAGCCAAAACCTTTGGAGAAGGCACCATTCAGGAAATTAGTGGGAAAGGACCTGTAACACACATTTAAAGGGTTGGGTGGGGTGGAGGGGAAAGTAGGCTGTTGCCAAGTTAGTATGGGCTGAAATCCTAGTCCATGTCAATTTAAGTTATTTTCTTTGTCAGTTGCTTTCAGCTATGAGTTGTTGGAAGTAGAGCACCCAAGCTGGAGAAGTAGGCTACCCTAGTTCCCATGCACTGTATTTCCTGCAGCGTGGGGAAGTGCCTGGCTATAACATTAACCAAGAAGGAACTGATTACTCCACAGTGTCACTGAAATTAAACCTTTCACACCAGTCAATTAACTACATAATTTTTTTTTTACAGGGCTTCAGGATTGTTATGGTTTGATCTCTGTAACAAGATGACTTGTTTAATTTAAAATAAGATATTTCTCTCTGTTCCATAGAAATAATAAATACTTCTACTTGGGTCATTTGCTAAGGTTTTAGAAATGAGAATTGATGAATTATTGTAACTTACAACACAAAAAATGATTGAACACATAAACCCTGAAATGTTAGCTTTTAGTTGGCTGAAACCAGGACAGACGTGTTTTGCTTTGTTGGCTGCTAAACATAGGTTTATGCCCTGCTAGCTTGCTTTTGGTGTGTTTTTAGCCAGAAAGTTGAATTTATTGAACTTCCTGAATCTCTTATTTGTAATTTATCATTAAAATTAAAAGCTAAAGAGAAAAATTGTCTTGACACTGGAATATTTATCATACGAAGATGCTATGTGGCTGATGTTAAGGAGTAGGATAGCATCTTCATGCTGAATTATCTCTTGCAGTTACAGTTGCACTGTAATATGTCTTGAGAACGAATTTGTTATGAGCCTATACTGTTAAAGGAGTGCTGCCAGGCATTACAGAGTTGTTTTTGTTTTGTTTGGGTTTGTTTTGTTTTGTTTTGTTTTGTTTTGTTTTGTTTTTAATGACTTTGGTCTTAAGGTCTAAGAGTTGTGTTGGTTTTAGACGTTGTTTTGAGTCTACATTTGGCCATAAGCATTATGTAGCTCTGTTAATGCAAATCATAGCTATCTGTAGCAGTGCTATCTATAGCAGTGGAAAGTTGGACTGATCAGCTTTGATGAGAGAGATTAGTAGGAAAATGGTATATAATTGTTCACATTTCTGAAGCAATTTTAATTTACCTTGTGTGTATGTGCATTCACTCTGAAGTTAACAGGGTCCAGCACTGCTTATTTGCTGAATTTGGTACTACTAAGATTTCCTCTATGCCAATTAGGTACATGGGAGTAGTCACACAAACCTGCTTTTCACAGGGACTGTTGCCTTTTCAGTGTGAGCCATATGGTGAAGAGTAAAGAGGTGAAAGCTCTTTTGGTGTGTTCTGTCTGACTGCTTGTTCTGTGTCTCTGCCAGTGATGTCTGATTCAGCAGATGTTGTTAATAGAAGTTCTGTTTAAACTTCATTGGGATTTATGGATGTGTAAGTGTAAATGTGAAGGTGTCCTTAATTGGTTATGGATAGGGAATGTTTGTTGACTTTGGGCCAGAAATGTAAGATTGGTTTTTTTTAAAGGATGCAACACTGAGTTTTTATTTGTACAGGTTTTCATCTCTCACCTCTTCTGCCTCTTGTTTTCACCTCCTGTTTTATGTGTATTCAAGGTTCTCATGTCACAGTTTCATTACACTGCGAGGCAAGCTTTAATAACAAAGAAAAAAATATTTAGTGGTAACATAGATACACTAATTTGTTTACAATTCTGTAGAAAAATTACAAATGGAGAAGAAAAAGATATTTTAGTTTGATACTAATTTTGATTTCATTTACAATGAAAAATGTTGTGAATTCATTAACAAAAATGTGAAGAGACTTCACATTAAATATTCACATTGAACAGATAATAACAGAAACAAAAAGAAGGCAGCAGATCTACTTTTAGAGCTATCACTCAGAATCAAATCCTGATGTGAACCTAAAACTAAACAGGATTTACTGAATTTTCAAAATCATGTATATCCTGCTTTATGAAAAATGTTGTGAATTCATTAACAAAAATGTGAAGAGACTTCACATTAAATATTCACATTGAACAGATAATAACAGAAACAAAAAGAAGGCAGCAGATCTACTTTTAGAGCTATCACTCAGAATCAAATCCTGATGTGAACCTAAAACTAAACAGTCATAACAGTAATAATCTGTTATTACTAAACAGTAATAACAGTTAGTCATAACTAACAGTATATTCTGCTTTATGTGAAAGGGGAGGTTTTACAGAGAGCAAAAGCTAACACATGTTAAATGATTGATGACAGTAACGTGAATCCAAGATGCTATGAACCTCATGCCTCTAAAAATAATACAGAGAACAGAAAAAGTCTCAAACATTGAAAAAACAGGTGTGTCTTCCAAGGTTGACAACTGCTCAAATGCCTATCCAGTACTGAGCTACTGTCAGTTGAGCAACAAATTCAAACTGCTCAGAGACTGCTTTATTTACAGTGAAGTTACTGAGGAGCTGGCAATCGCTACCAGTGCAGCTGTGCAGTCTGGCAAGGCAGCACTCCACTGTGCACTTGCCTGTCTGGAAGTCAAGGCACATCAGTACTCTCTGAATACGAAAGGTTCACTCAAAGTGAAGGTTTTAAAACATAGCATAAGTAAGAATGCCTGTGTCCAAACAATACTTCTACAAGTGCAGTGAATGCCTATAAGTCAATAAACAAAGAAAAAAGAAGGAAACAGAGTCTTTAAAAACAGATTATCTTCCTACCCAAACAGCTACTGCATAGACAGAAGAGCTACTGTTTTGGTCAAAAGTTTCTAATGTAACTTTAAAAACAAACAACACCACCATCCTTCCTCAACACTACACAGAAAAAAACCCCAAACAAGCAGAGAAAAATACAAACACCCTGAACTTAGAAATCAAAGGCAGTAATACCTAATATGTTGTGGCTTCATTTATACCACTGACTTTGGCTTTCAACTAAATGCTTTATCAGCATGCTTGCTAAAATATACAGCCCTTAGTTTAGTTCTTAGTACTTAATTTATGTTCAGTATTTAGGTTCAAAGACAATAGAAGGTGTTTCTATAAATACATTAGCAACAAAAGGAGGGCAAAGGAGAATGTTCATCCTTTATTGGATGCGGGGGGGAAACCAAGGTGGCCAACAGCATCCTGGCTTGTATCAGAAACAGTGTGACCAGCAGGATTAGGGAAGTGATCGTACCCCTGTACTTGGCACTGGAGAGACCGCACCTTGGGTGCTGTTTTCAGTTTTGGGCCCCTCACTAGAAGGTGGCCATTGAAGTGTTGGAGTGTGTTCAAAGAAGAGTAACAAAGCTGGTGAAGGGTCTGGAGAATAAGTCCTATGAGGAGTGGCTGAGGGAACTGGGGTTGTTTAGCCTGGAGAAAGAGAGGCCGAGGGGAGACCTTATTGGTCTCTACAACTGCCTGAAGGGAGGTTGTAGTGAGGTAGGTGTGGGTCTCTTCTCCCAAGTAACAAGTGATAAGACAAGAGGCAAAGTCATCAAGTTGCACCAGGGGAGGTTTAGATTGCATATTAGGAAAAAAAAATCTTCACTGAAAGGGTTGTCAGGCACTGGAAGAGGCTGCCCAGGGAGGTGGTCATCATCCCTGGAAGTATTTAAAAGCCATATAGATGTGGTGCTTAGGGACCTGGTTTAGTGGTGGACTTGGCAGTGTTATATTAACGGTTGGACTCAATGAATTTAAAGGTCTTTTCCAACCTAAACTATTCTATGATTCTATGATTCTGTGAATCTATGATTAACAGCCATAGCCACTACCTACAGAAATTGTTACAACTGCTCCTGACATGTTAAAATGGGTCTTTACAAATGATATTGAGGTCAGATGCAAATTTGAGACCCAGATTACCATATGGCAGAAACAACCCTTACTCATTGAATTTAGCAGTCCAGAGGTTTTGGATCCTACTGATGAAGAACAGCAGAGTTGTCAATATTGACACAACCAGAAATAGTAGTACATATTGGTATTATGCGTCCTGAGTCTTGACTTATTTGTCTTGCTTAAATTATTTTCCCATTACGTGCTGAGTATATCACAGAAAGAGGACTCTGCATGAATCATGGTTATTCTCCAAGAATTTTTATATAGCCAGAAAGTTAGTTGATGTTCACTCGAAAAAGTAAGACGGAGTACCACTAAACCCATACTCTGTCTCTGAAATAAGTAAAGCTGGCAGCATTCAGTAAGTATCAGCAAACTGAAAGGCAAGGACACTCTGTCTCAGTCTGAGGAGAAACTCGGTCTGCTCGTTTTCTGATCTTATCACTTTCTGAATTGCCTCACTCTCTGCAGTGGTCTAGCCTATTCTCTTTTGCAATGAAAGAAATGTATTTTGCTCTATTATTTTACAGTGTGAATTTCCTAAAGTTTTTGTTACATGTACTTTGAAGGAAAGGCAAAATGAAAAAAAACCCCAAACACACCAACCTAAACCAACTATCAATATATTATTTTAGTTCTTAGCTAAAGTATGACAGAGGAAAAGCCCAAGAAGTTTAATGCACAATATTTGATTGCAGATAATAAAATGCTGGTCAATCACATGGAAGCTGTGAAATACCATACCTTCAGTTCTACAGCTGTGCACAGAATGAAGAGGCAAAACAAGAAAATCGGGAACTTCTTCAAGGAAAGGTCGTGGCAACATATTATGCTTGTAATTAATAATGCATCTTTCTTTTTGTCATGGTTTAACCCCGAACAGTAACCGGACCACGCAGCCGCTTACTCACCCCTCCCCAATGGGGTGACGAGGAGAAACGGAGAGAGAGAGC
>KL280078.1:0-11067 GCA_000699545.1 Podiceps cristatus | reverse complement strand
TGGGATGGGAAGAAGACCATAATAACACGGAAACTAGTGGATGGACAATTGGTGGTGGTGAGTCCAGTCCGGCTTCCTGATCCCTGAGGGCTGCTAGCCAGTAGTAGCCTGAAAAGTAACTCTAAAAGTTTTTTCCTTACATTCTGTATTGAGGCAAATCAATTAATTTCTTTGTCTTCTAGGAATGTGACATGAATGGTGTCAAGTGTGTTAGAGTTTACCAAAAAGCATGAGGACGTCTTCATGTTCAAGTAGGAACTTGCTACAACAACTCAGTTCAGTGGACAGAGCTCCTTTACACTCCGTTTTTTCCTTTTCCCTGTTTTCTAGTATTTCAATGGACTGAGTAGCTGAGTGCAATCCTTTTTAAAAGCCGTGATGTAACTATTATGTAACTATTCTGAACTTATGAGGCTATTAAATAAAATCATCAAACATATAAAGTGGAAATGTTGTTACTATAGTGGAATTTTAAAGTGAGGTCTTATAAAAGCTCAGTTTGGTTTTAGGCTCTACAAGGAGGTAATGCAGTATATGGCAATGGACAGTTAATAGCAAGCTGAATTTTGACCAGTCTTTTCATCCTTAATTGCTAAGGCAGTAAAATCTGAAATAGAGACAATGTTCAGGCTCTAGAGTGGTTTCTAACTTGCATGTTACAAGGTAAATAGAATTGGAAGGGTATAAATAAGAAAAAAAGCTTTGATGTTTAAGTAGAGGAATGTATTTTCAGGGGTTAGTTTATTTTTTCATGTTTCAAACCCACAAATCATCTGAAAAAACATATATACTGGTGAGCCAATGGACATGATAAACTAAAGTAAACATGTACATGCTTTGCTGAAAGGAAGCCTTATTTTGAGAAGACTTTTGTTTTCCTAGCAAAATTCTTATTTCCTGTCTAGTAACATTCTAAAAATCCTTAACCAAAATCTACTGAAATACTGCCTAAACCTTAAAGCCTCATTTTATTTTATTTTTAAACTGGCTTGAAACACCTAGAAATGGAGTTTATATGCTTTAAAGTGCCATAATAAACAATCAGAAATATCAGTGTCTTGAGTATTACTTTTACACTGGTTGGGAAACAGAGCTTATGATGCTATCATTCTTCCAAAAAGATATCCCATCAGCCAAAATTAAGAAGACTTAGGTGAATTTCTGTCATGCCAAATACAACCTAAAGTGAAACTGGTGACAGGTGAGGGGGAGATCTGTCACGTTCAGAAGCCTGGGGCATTGTGCAGTCGCGTGCATCCAGTGTGCAACATCAGTTGTTGCAGAATCCATTGCTGTTCAGCCCTACTGATATTTTAGCTGCTCAGTGCATGTATCACATTACTGAGCTTACCCATAATAGCAGAAATGTCCATTCTTTTGTTTGTCCTACCAAACGTGGAAAATGGTCTAAAATTATGGGGAAAGTCATTTATCCTTTTCATAATTTCCTATTTATGAATCACACCCCTTCACCTATGTCATCTGAATAAATTTATAGCTTGAGCATATCTTTGTTTTTTGTTTTTTTTTTTTTCCCCATGATCTGTATAAAAGTAAATATTTTTCTTGGTCTCCTAATGTTTCCTTTTTGCATTGGCCAATCTTCATCTCACTTTCATTTAGTGTTTTTCCTGACTGTAATGTGAACCTTGAAGATCTATGCAGTATTCTTACACAGGATATTAGAAACAGAATTTTTTTTTTTTTTTTTTTTTTGTTATTAGGGGAGGGAATCTCCCATGGAAACAATTGAAACAGAAAACAAACTGATCTGTTGAGGAACCTGATAAGTTTATAATCAGAAACACACCAGGTAGTAGCAGGAGAATGGATGCAGAAATCCCTGGCATGATATGAAAATCCTGCCTCCCTTCCAAAAGAAACAACATCACTGAGTGGGGTGTTATGCCTTCTTTGGGGTCACTGGTCTATCACTTACCACTGCTTGTTTACTCTTCTGATATGGGGTAGTGTTAATTGTTCATCTTTCATTTGAATGGAAAAAGCTTCCAATGTCTTTTATAGGACATCCGTTTTGATTACAATGAAATCACTTCTTGTAAAACAAAAGGCAGAAGAGTATCTTTCTTGAGCAATTTCCTTTGGAAACAAGGCTTATGAAGTCTGTGTTTGTGTATGTGTGCTCTCTGATTTCATCCACATGTGAAGTAGAGGCTAGAGGTCCCAAAGATAATTATTCTTCCACAAATGTCATGAAAACAGGCGGCCCAATGAAGGAGATGATAGACCATTAAAGTGCCTTGATGATGGAAAGACTGCACATGGAAGTGACGCTTTGACATTAAATGGAAGGGAAACCTTACAAGCCTGCTTGGAAGATACCTTAAACACAAAGGTTGACCAATGGAAAGACAGGTCAACAGGAAACTGGAATTCTTTGGAGCTAATTCTCCAGAACTACTTAGGCTCACACATTTATTTGCTTTATTTTGTTGTTAGCTTCTGCCTATGTTGCTGGTAACTTCCATGTAAGTGTACTATCACCCAGAACTACCATATATACAATCTGTCTTAGATTAGACCATATACTTAAAACAACAATTACGTTATAATACTGCAAGCCAAGATTTATAATGCTCAGGAGTTGAAAGTATGGTTCATTTCCAAATTCCTTTTATTCATTATTATACAAACCAGAAGTATTGGTCTTTATGATAAAGACCAATACACAATGTTCTCATCAATGTAAAATAACCAGTTGTCCTGAGATTTGACTAACTTTATCACACAAGATGGTGGAAAATAAGACTTCCAAGAACAACTGAAAAAGAAGAAATTATGCATCATCTAGCTAGGACTGCTTTATAATGCTACAGAATTGTGAAATAAGGAGACAAGTTTTGTTGTGACGTTTTAGTGCATGCTTTTGAAAATAATTCTGAAGGCTTAAAAGAAACATCTTCAGCAAACTGAAGCTGCAAGTAAAATTTGCTGAAAGAGAAGCAGTTTCCATATCCATTCCAACATGTTAATTTAAAGTCATGAGCAGTGTCCAGTTTATATATTTATAACTCACTTCTCAAATTGGTGTAGTTTTGCTGTTACCATGTGAGGTTTGGGAATTTTGTTTGTTTATTTGTTTGGAGTTTTTTGGGGGGTGGGTTTTGGGGGTGTTTGTGGTTGTTTTGGTTTTGGGTTTTTTTTGTTGTTTTGTTTTTTGGGTTTTTTTGGACATGTTAATTTAAAGTCATGAGCAGTGTCCAGTTTATATATTTATAACTCACTTCTCAAATTGGTGTAGTTTTGCTGTTACCATGTGAGGTTTGGGAATTTTGTTTGTTTATTTGTTTGGAGTTTTTTGGGGGGGTGGGTTTTGGGGGTGTTTGTGGTTGTTTTGGTTTTGGGTTTTTTTTTGTTGTTTTGTTTTTGGGGTTTTTTTTGGTGGTGAACTGGGGTAAAGGAGTAGAAAATGAAGTTGTTTAGCAATCTAGATCTGGTATTCTACCACATTAGGGAAATCTCTTGCCTGAGCTTTCCAGGAACGCTAATGAAAGGGCACTGTGCTTTGGCGAGAGTGTACTGGCTCTATACAATGCTCAGACTATCAAAGATTTTCCTGTTATGGTTTGGTTATATGATTTATGTCAAATTTGTTATCCTACTCCGCCTGCGCTCTCTGCAATTAATACTGGCCTTTCCTCTTCCTCTCTCCTCCCTACCTCACACATGCACTTCAGATCAAAGTTTTTTAAAAACTTCTGAGGTTATGGTCCCACTGTTAGCTGTCAGCTGTCCTAAAAAAAAGGCAGTGATTGTTTCTTCAAGTGTGGATGTCAAGTGTAGGAAGATAGTTTTGCTCTACCACTGGCTACTTGAGCAATGGTAACTATGAGACTCAGACATCCAAAAAGAAAACAAATCATTGAATGGATGCTCAATTTTTTGTTCAGGTTAGAACCTAAAAATCTGATGTTGTTGATTCGAGTGAGTATAAACAATAAACAACCTTACCTACTTTTAGTGCCCAATATATTCTGTTGTTCGTAAAGCAGTCTATTCAAAGTAACTTTCATTAAAGTCTGATGCTGAAAATAAGTGCCCTGTAAGTATTTTTCAGGGCCCCAAGGGGCCTTGACCACCAAGGGGCCAAGCTTCCCCTGACCCTTGCCCGTGGGCTCAGAAGCCCCATTTCAGCTCAGCCCAGGGCATCAGTCCATGCCTGAGCTAGTTGTAGCAAGGTCAAACTCCAACTCAGATACCTGCAGATTTTTGACAAAAATTCATGCATTAAACTATTTTTATGAAGGAACTGCCTTATAAAGAGCTTGTATTCTACCTGAAATTGTTTTACAAAAAAAAAAAAAAAAAAAAAAGCAGCAAAGCAGGCCAGCTCCAATTAAACCTTTGTTGGTGTTCTTCCCTGCCTGAGTATGGACTAACACAATGAATGGATCAGAAACCTTTTGCACTATGTTGATTATTTGTGCTTACAGGGGAAAAAATCCCACATAGTGTGATAGTGGGTGGGAGCAAGTTAACATATATTAATTATTCTTTGATGCCTCATTTCAGTCCCATTGTTCAGCCCTGGGAAGATTTAGCACTATTTTCATAGGTTTTGGAGACAATCCAGCATCTGTGTAAACACATTTTTGTCCCATGGTTCTCCTTCTAGCTTTGGCTTTTCAGCCCTTGTACATCAAATTAAGATTTTGTTGACACTTCCCAGAATGGTTTTACTTCATACTATTATTTCAGAGGAAAAGGAAACACTGTTAGAGACCCAGCTCCCAGGAGTGAATTTGGCTTCCTTTCCAGTAAAAATGTTTCCAAAATCAATTCTCTCTACCAGATGGTCTTAATTATATTCTGAAGATATTTACAGGTGAAGTCCACTATAGTTTCAGAAGAAATGTGAAGTTTCAGCAATAAGCGCAATCTCGAATCAGTTTCAGGTAATGTCCTGCAAAAATCTACCGAATCCCCAATTTTAAATCTGGTTCCCTTGGAAATTCCAGCTTGAAACCAATGAACTTTCAGAAAAGGCATTAGGTAAGGGTGCAGCTCCGCTCATTGTGCAATGCAAGTGTCCAACAGAAAATGACGGGACTGAGGGCAACTTTCAGGCTGGGCTGGTGGTGCATTGTGGCTGCACCGCCCAGGTGTATTCTTGCTCTGTGGTCTTCTGGGGCCATGCGGTATAGTCCCATACGGTGAACAGCAAATTTGAAATCATAATGAATAGGGCAGCCTGCACCTCCTGACCTCAACAGCAACCTGGAACTGAGACCAGAAAGTCCGCGACAGGGAATTTCTGGAAACTCCTGGACTACAAGGGCTCTTTGGATACATGGAAAGGTGAGCTGAAGACAACTCAAACTGACTCCTTGCTCTAGAAATTATGACCAGGCCTTGTTACAGCTTTACAGTTTAATAATATAAGTAGCTGAGTAAAGTAGAGGAGCAGTTATTATTCCTATTTTATTGCAGAGTGAGGCAAAACATCATTAATACTTTCCCTTTCCAAAATATGTAAAGCAGTAATTGATAGTGGGGTTTGCTCTCAGTGCTTTCTATTGTCTCATCTCTGCTCATTCTCCTAAACCATCTTGCTTTGTACAGATTTAATTGCATATAAATAAAGTTCAGAAAATGGGATGTTTCTGTTCTTTTACATTTATTTTTTTCTCTTGGTGAGTTGCAGAATGAAAATGCAAACTGCATATCTTTATTGGCAGCATTGTCGGAATAATCATATTCTTTTTGCACAGCTCATAGAAAATGGTCCCTCTGTTTAACCAGCTTAACTGATGACTGCTTTTCTGAAACTGTGACAGAAGAGAGGAAGCCATTTGATTAAAACAGAAACCACAGATGCTTCAGTACCTTAGTATCCTCAGTCCTCTTTCCCCTTGTCATGTATTTACACAGCACGATTCATGCTTATCTGAGTCTACACATTATCCCTCCGGATATTCTCTTTCTTCATGAAGATTCTTCTTTTTTCCTATTATGTGTAAGATTATATGTGGCAGGACAAGGGGGAATGGATTGAAGCTGAAGGAGGGAAGATTTAAATTAGATATTAGGGGGAAGTTTTTTACGGAGAGAGTGGTGAGGTGCTGGAACAGGCTGCCCAGAGAGGTGGTGGATGCCCCATGCCTGGAGGGGTTCAAGGCCAGGTTGGATGGGGCCCTGGGCAACCTTGTGTAGGCCCAGGCCTGGAGGTTGGTGCCCCTGCCTGTGGCAGGGGGGGTGGAACTCTGTGATCTTTGGGGTCCCTTCCAACCCAGACCTTTCTATGATTCTATGATTCTATGATTATCCAGTCTCTCGGATTCAGATTCTGAGTGTCCAACTGGCATGACTACTGGAATAGGGATCAAGAAAGGTAAGAATATAGTTGCATCTTGTCCAGTGTCGCTTTTTTCTTCTTTTTTTTTTCACTCTTTGTTTTTCAGCACCAAGAGAATGAAGAAAACTAAGTGCACAGCTTTTCCCTCTAACTATATGCTATGTTACCCATGCCAGCCCTCTTGAAAGTCTGATTTTAAAGTAATAGGTGTCTAAGTAATATTAGCCCCAGATTTAACTGGTCCCACATGTACTTTGCTCTTACGCTTGTGCTGAAATGGTTTCAAGCAGAATTTTCTCCAGTATTTTGCCAGTATAGCCCTGACCTAGAAAAGTAGATAGATATGTGCTTTCCCAAAAAGCACCTGCTGGGTTGAGTTATAGTGACAGAGTTATTATTTTCTGATTGTGATTTATGATAATCAAAGGAAGTAAACAACTTAATCTGGTTCCTTTATTAATCTGTCAGCTAGAGCTTTACAGACCTGGAAAAAGTTTGATCGTATCAGGATGGAACAGGAACTCAAGTTTCAAGCTGGAACTTGAAAATTTGTAGCTCTGTTTTCACTGGGTTCTGACTTGTTGCTGTCTTAATTTACAAGGTTCTGAGATTTTCCCTCATAGTTTAGATCTTTTCCCAGTAAATTACTCACACTTGTCATACATGCATTGCTTTGGGAAGTTGCTCAATGATAGCTTTCCCTTGTCGTCAATACTTAAGACACAGTCTGTAGAAGTTTCTCAACTCATTTTTCCTCATTTGGGTCTGTAGAGGAGCGGGAAGGAACAGTTCAAGTTAGATATCCTTTGATTAATATATCCCAAATAATAAGTCTGGGAAGAAAGGTCTCCCCAGAGATTTTTCTCTGTTAAAAGAAAACATAAATCTGAAATATTACCTATCCTTGGAAAATGAAGTGTACCAAACACTTAGAATATTTAAAAAAATCTCAGATAAAGCTCTGCAAACTCAGGTCATCAGCCATATCTCCCATACGTATAGACAGTGACTTACTTGGGACTGGCTGGACATCCCTCCTTGTGAGTAAAAGCACGTTTTGTGTGAGAGGTTGTCCAGACATCTACTGGGATTTCCCTTTTTCCCAGCTGATTACTCTCTTTGTCAGCTGTGACTTTGTTCCACTATGATCAACTATTTTCTTAAAGATAAAATCCAAATTTTTCCTCCATTTAGTGAGATTTCTCTGGTCCTGTTGTACTCACGGCTTTAAATTTCAGGAGATGCTTGGCACTATTCCACAATTTCTTCTATAGATTTTACTAGAGAGCTGTCTGTTGCTTTGAGGCTGAAGCATAGTGAGCTGGATTTCTGAGCTGGCTTCCTGCTAAGACCAAGAGCTAAATGTGTTTATTATAGAGGCACTGATGGTATTGTATGAAGCAATCACCTTCTTTATCAATGGAAAACCTTGCATTGCTTCAGTACGATTGGATTAGGTTTTAGTAACTGGAAGCTAATATTAGAGATCAAAAATGACTGATTAATTTTAAGACATGTTACTGATTCTTTAACATTAGATTATAAAATTTTCCCCCTTGATTTTTATAATACTTTTGATGATAATGGAGCTCACTGGGAATATAATCTGAGCAGCAAGTAAAGTTTGATAGATTCATACATATTTACTTATTTATTCTGATAGGTTGATGTGTCTAATATTTACAACAGAAAAGAGAGATCACCATTGTCAATATGGTTTTATGATGCTCTCACTGTCTTTTTCTTGGAATAAAACCAAGAGTAATGTGCGGAATTGAGTTGAGAATTAAATATATTGTATTCTCTTGGTGTTATTCTCTTTAAATTATATTATCATAGAGAAAACATTTTCCTTACATGGTTTATTGGCCTTGAATAGTACCAACAGATTTTACTAGGAAAGTTATTCAGTTGCATCTTACAGTAACATTTCACTGTTAACTTCAATAAGGTTATGATGACATATAATCAAGGAAAAAGCATGCCACCACCTGGAACACTATCCTGGGCCTTGAAAAGCAAGTTTTATGGTGACACGGCACCCCTGAAAGAATTGAGTCAGACAACGAGACTCATTTCCAAAACAACCTTATAGACAGCCGGGCCAAGGAGCATGGCACTGAGTGTGTGTATCACATCCCCTATCATGCACCGGCCTCTGGGAAAATTGGATGGTACAGTGGACTGTTAAGGACTATGCTGAGAGCAATGGGGGTGGAATATTCAAGCATTTCATACACATTCATTCACATTCATAGATGTTCAGCAGAAGCCACTTGGCTAGTTAACATGAGAGGATCTGCCAGTTATCATAGAATCATAGAATCATAGAATGCTTTGGGTTGGAAGGGACCGCTAGCGGTCATCTAGTCCAACCCCCTTGCAGTGAGCAGGGACACCACTACCTAGACCAGGTTGCTCAGAGCCCCGTCCAACCTGGTTGACCTGGCTCTGCCCAATCAAAACCCCTGTGCACTGTGGAAGGAGGTAAGATCCCCTTATAGAAAAAGTACATATAAGGAAACTTCCCTTTCTTAGAAAAGTACGTATGAGGAACTTGTTGGGAAAAACAGTCTGGGATATTTACCCTCAGGAAAAAGTAAACTATTCATAGGATTGTTTTTTCTCAAGGGCCTGGGTGTACTTGGTAGGTAACGCAGAAAGATGGGGAGTCTAGTGTGTACCACAAGGTGATTTAATCCTGGGTGAAATTAGTCCATGATTTGAGTTGCATGTTATGGTAATTATCATAGCAGGAACCCCTTGCTGCTAGCCAGGGTAGGAGCACGGGGAGGAGTTCATTGCAATGTTAAACCCTATAACCTGGCCCAAAGGGACCAGGAGTGGAGATTGTAATGGATATACCTTTAAATTGCGTGTTGTAACCTGGGATTTGAGTTGCATGTTATAGGAATTACTGTAGCATGAACCACCTGAGGCAGTGGAGGACAAGCCTTACAAGGAGCAGTGCAAGTGCAGCAGTGACCTGACCTGAGCTGCCTTTGGTGCCAGTAACTCCACGCAACGCCTCTCCTGGCGTGAGTGACCACCATAACAGATGGAGCCCAAAGTGATGGGCTAAACAAACTCGGTGGACATTTATGGACATTTTACAGACATTTCACAGGGGTGGTCCATAGACTAAGGGAATGATGTCTGTGTATTGTATCAAAGGATGGGAAGGGGGTGGCAGTTAATGAGGATGTATTGGATAGTGCAGGATCTGAGCATGATGGAAATGGTATGGAATAAGGGGTGGAGAATGTGCTGGGTTTGGCTGGGATAGAGTTAATTTTCTTCATAGTCGCTGGTATGGGGCTGTGTTTTGGATTCATGCTGGAAACAGTATTGATAACATAGGGGTGTTTTAGTTATTGCTGAGCAGTGTTTACGCATCTTCAAGGCCTTTTCTGCTTCTCACCCTACCCCACCCCACCAGCGAGGAGGCTGGGAGTGCACAAGAAGCTGGGAAGGGACATAGCTGGGACAGCTGACCCCAACTGACCAAAGGGATATTCCATACCCTACAACATCATGCTCATCAATGAACTAGGAGGAAGGTTGGCTGGGGGGCTGCTGCTTAGGGAATGGCTGGGCATCGGTTGGTTGATGGAGAGCAATTGTTTTCATTTGCATCACTTCTCTTTCTGGCGTTTTATTTCTCTCTCTTAGTTATTTTCCTTTTCATTACTATTTTATTATTATTGTTATTGTTGTTGTTGTTGTTGTTATATTTTATTAAAATTATTAAACTGCTCTTATCTCAACCCATGAGTTTTCTCACTTTCACCCTTCCAATTCTCTTCCTGCTGGAGGGAGTGAGCAAGCAGCTGTGTGGTGCTTACTGGCTGACTGGGGTTAAACCATGACACTGAGAAATAGCAGTCAAAATATTTTTAAAACATTCCACTAATGGAGATTCCACATTCTTCTTTAGCAATATTTTTCATATATTGAAGAAAAATGATAGGTCCCTTCCTTTGTTGCAGTTTGTCCCTGCGCTCTATCTTGTAAGTTGATGTGGGTGCTGACATCGTGATTATAAGGTCTTTTTTTTTCTTATCATTCCTCACAAGTGGACAATTGCTTTCTTGGCAACTCCGTCTCTTAAGAGTTTTTCACTCCATGGCTTTGCTTCCACCTTTCCTACAGGCTCTGCCTATGCATGCAAGACAACTCGGGCTGGTGTTCTGCGATCTGCATTGTTGATAATGAGCAGGGACTGATAAGGTCTTACTGTCAAACTGATGGTTTCTCCAGGTTCTGTTTACTCTAGGTTTATGTAAGGCAGAGTCTAGTCGGACTTGAGGTATGTCATGGCAGCATGCTGAGGCTGCCCCGGGAACTGGTGATGCTGTGCCCCGAGAAGTGACTCTGCTTCTTTCCTGACCCAAGGGGTCATAATTTCTTGGCTTCCCTGCAAGCCTGAGGATTCATGTGGGAAAATGGGAGCATGGTACTGTGTGGAATGAATCGATCTAGCTTCCATTTTTAACTGCAGTTCTGCTGTTTAGGGCTGGGATGAAGAAATAGGCATTATTCTTTAGCAAATCCTGAATAATTTCACTCCCACCATCAGTTGTATTATTTTTCCATATGAGAAGTATTTACTCCTATCTCTGATGGCATACAGCTTACACCTTGGTTACTAAGGGGACATCAGTTTTCTTCCTGCCATTGTAGTAGCAGTACTCACAAAATATATTTATTTCTCTTATAACTGCTGTCATGGTTTAACTCCAAATGGTAAC
>KL280076.1:0-13012 GCA_000699545.1 Podiceps cristatus | reverse complement strand
ATTCCTGATTCTGAGGCATTCAGGTGTTTCAATATAAAGGTAGTAAGAATGGTGGTGGAAAAATAGGCTTCGGGTTTGCATATAAAAATAATATGGGAATAAGTGGAGATTCTGGCAAACAAAGTGGACAAAAATTTATAAACTTCTCCAATATTTCTAACAACACAGAGTATTGCACTTCTGAAGTATCAGCAAGTAAATATGTCCTCCTGTTTTTCTTTCAAACAGAATATGTCAAGCAATTATCTATTTCATGCATGACTGTTGTTTCTTATTGCTGGTCAGGCAGTAGTTAAGTTGTTGTTTTATGTTGTTCTTAATGTTTCCTTAAGCAGAAGTGAATCTTTCAGATATCTGTTGTCTGTCACTGGAAACATTCTGTGTGCATTTTAGGAACTGTAGAGATGCAGGCCCAGACTAACCATTCCCTTGTTTTTGTGACTTCTGTTGAATGTCCATCATAATTGCCCAACCATACTTTGAGAATGGAGTAGAAAAAGTTAGTGCGGTTTGGGGAAGAATTTTGAAATGTGGTTGCATTCCACTTTGGGAAAAAAAATAGAAGCTTTGATGCATCAATGAAAGAGAATAGCACCCTTACTCCAAGGCAGTCTGTCTAGTGGGCTGCCCCCAGCAGAGATCACAGGAGCCCTGGTATTTCAAATAACAGACAGTCTGCTGACAGGTTTGCCAAGAAAGTAGGAAAACCTGACAGGCAGGTTTTATAAGGCTCCAATCCAGATTCCTTTATTTGAAATTTATCACAGTCTCTTTCCATGAAACTTTAGCATTTTGATTAACTGGGAAATTCTGGGGAAACAGAAATTTCATTCAAGTACATTTTGAGCTAATGGAATTCATAGGGTTTATTCTTATTGTTCTTGCTTGCTATAACATCATGATTTCAGTAACATTCTGAACATTTGAACAAAGAGAAAATTAAGATCTTCCAAAAAGAGTAAAAGTTATGCTGAAACTTTAAGAAGAGTTTTCCTATAAATGTGGAATGAAAATATTTGAGTACTGTTTTGATAAAAAGATAGTTACTGCCAGCGACTTAATACAGGACCAAATCTCGTCTTTGTGGTTATAAGAGTACCTGAACGATTGAATGGCATTGTAGGGTGAAGTTTCATTTTGTGAGATGTTCTGCAAAGGAGGTTACTGTCTGGACTTAGAAAACACTGTCTGAAAAATAAACAAACCAAACAGTAGAGAATAAAGCTATTTTAGGATAATAGCTTCTGCTTTCTGCAATCTTTGGGGAATAGCAAGAAGGAAAAAATAAGTATGAAAAGCAAGACTGAGCAGGACTGAGTGCTGGGAAGGAAAAATGTTGATATGCTAACTGTACTGCAGTGAGCTTCTCAGACAGGGATGAAACCATTCTGCTTTTTGTTGCCACCAATAACTGCAGCAGTAACCAAGTAACACTGAGAGAAATGATAGAGATCCTTCTTTATTTTTCCCCAGAGAGTGCATCCTCTTTGGGAACTCTCAGTTTTGAGAACTAGTTTAATTGCAGTCATTTTTAGCATGCACAGCTATTGCATGATCATAAGCAATGTGTAAACTGACTGGGATTCATTTATTTTCTTTGTGGAACAGCAGATCCTGTACACTTACTTTGTTTTTACAAGGAAAATAAGCCAAGTGGTTTGCAAAAACCCAATAGCAGGTGGTGGTTTTATTGCCATCTACTGCACATAATGGTAATAATCTATATTGATAGTCTAATATGGAAATATTGTTAAGTTCTGTTAAAATGCAATAAATATCATGTTTTACAGACATATTAAAGAATTGCATGGGAATATAACCTTTATGTGCATATGCCAAAGCAAAGCAAGGGAAAGGTAAAGAGGAGACAATTTACTTTTCAGGCAGTTCAGATAGATGGGCGGCCAAGGAGTTAGAATACTTAATTCACATAGAAATATGTGCACATCCGAAGGCTTTGGAGATGCTGAAGACACCTCATAAACCTCTAAACTTATCCTGCTTGGTGCAGAGAGTTTCCAGGCTCTGGAGGAGGCTTCCTTATGTGCTGGAGGGAAGGATACCATAGCGTCTTGGAAGAAGGAAGTTGTTAAAGTTGACTGTTTCACAGTCTCTCTGAAGAGTGAGACTAGCAGCAAGCAACCCACGCAAGAAAATAAACATATAAATAAAATAAAAAGCCCAACTTGTTTTAGAAAGGTGAGTGCTTTTAAGGCACTATTAAACAGAAATCTTTCCTCATTAATTAGCAGCATTTTCAGTAAAATTAGCTATGTAGAGGCCAGTATCAATGGCAGGAATTGTGTCAGGTATAAGCTGACTGGAAGCCACTTCTGCTTCTGACATTTTGTGAATGTTGGATGGGTGCATGTATACCAGGATTAAGGAATTTTTTTCTCCTTTCTGCATTTTTTTAATTAGGATAGCATTTGACTGGACCATGTACTAAAGTCAGGGCTGAGCCATGATATGACCAATTGAAGATGACATTCCTCCAGCCCAAGGTACTCTAACATTAATTAGAGCCATCAAACTGTGTTATTATCCTGTTTGGTTATGATTTTCATAGATTTCATATTAACTCCAGAGCCATCCAGGTTCTGAATACAAGCCTCTGTGTCGTGACTGGGTCTATATCTGATCCAGGTGTGAATGGCTATCAGGGCTGGTAACTGGCTGGTACACTTTAAAGGATATATATGAAATATCATCCCACCATTTTTTTTTTTTTTTTTTAATATATATTTTCCATCTCCTTATAGTGACTATGAATCATTACAGAGACTGAGACAGAATTTATTCATGCTATATTTTACGGTCCTCACACCTTTTAATCTGAGAACCTGTCACTCACCTTTGTCTCCATTCATGAGTGTGCTACAGTAGCAAGGTCAAAGAAATAATGAGAGTACAAGCATAGTAGTATAGCATAAACTCTTCCTGTCCTTTTAATTGGGACTAAAACCTCTAAAATGAAGATTTGAGACATCTCTCTTTATTCCACTCAAAGAGTTACTTCAGTAAACAATCTTTTGGTTATCAAATCTGGGATTCAGAAGAGAAACTCAGTTTTTTTTTGTTTTCATCTTCTGAGTAGAGCATGTAGTCCTTTTTTAGAAATACTTGGCAGCTGGCCTTCTGCCTATATTCACCTGGGTCTTCACTAGAGAGTCAATATATCTGAGGAAGGAATTGGTCAGTGATCTTTCATCATAGCTTTTTATCCAGTCTCATTTCAACCCCCGACCCCAACCCCCTTTCAGTCTTTCCTGTAAATACATTACTACTGAAACATTTCCACTAGTTGAAAAATAGGAAGATGAGAAAGCTACTGTTTCTGGCAATCTGGTTGTGACTGTACCTAATGAAGTATAACTACAGATATTTTCAGGATTTGATGGTTTAAACTTTAAGTAAGCTGCAGGTCCTTTGGAGATGCAGGAAACTGACTTTTCAGGGTCAATGAAGAGTTTCATATTGAAGATCTAAGTCTAATAAACCCGATAAACCTATCTTTTCATTACAATTACAATCTTGATTGTGAGAACAAAGGCAGAATGATTAATGGAAAGGAAGATTTAGAAAATTATGCACAGAAGGAAGAAACAAATCGTCTAACAGATTGGTATGCTCAGACAGTGAAAACAAGGTATTATCTATCCTACTTCTAAAAGAACTGGCTCATGAAAACAGTCCTATACCAAACCTACTCAACAAATATATTTAGCTTGGAGTAGTACTCTCTGATGCTGTATCAGTAATTAAAGGGGAGATTGGAGAAATTTATCTCAACGGTTAGAGAGCCAATAGTGTGACCTTTGATACAATCATTCTTTGACAAAAACTGCCTAATTTTTTAGACAGAAAAAAATCAGTAAATCTCACCCTTCTTAGCACAATGCCACAGGGAAAAAAAAAAAAAAAAAAAGTATTGGAAAAGATTATGATTATGACAAGAATTGCAAAGAAGACAAATTGAGTAAAAGAAAAATAATGTTTTGCATTGAAAGAACAATTTCAGTCTGGGGAAGGCCACTACTACTATCAGTGTTGCAAGTGATCTTTTTTAAAGTACTCTTTATGACTTTGCCAAAAAAAGGAGTAAGTGAAAAAAACATGGTACAAAACATTTTTTTTTTTCTCTAAGTATCAAAGACAGACAGTTAATCTGGTAATTCCTACCTTATAAATTTGTGATTTATTGATTCATGCCTGTTGCTTGCATTATGCTTTACTGTGCAATAAATTAATTTTATTTTCTTCAACTGATAAATTTCATATGGATAAGCCATCCTCTGAACTTCAAAAGGAGTCCTCACATCATTCAGCTTATGCATATGTTTTAATATTTTGTTTGAAGAGTCCTTCACATTGCAGGAAATTTGTAGATCTTGCTATATATAAATTCTAATACCCAGAGCAATTACCTTCATGTTTTCCTCATTCTGAGTCTTAAAGGATGAGTTAACAGTGATGAATTTCTTGGTTGTTGCTACTTTTATTCAGATCTATGAAGTTATTTGAACTATTTTTTTGGTATTTAATAATCTGTACAGTTCTCTGGAAAGACACTTTATTTCCCTTAAGAGTGAAAAGGCAAAAAAATTATAAAAAAATGCTCCCTTGACGTAAGTTTTTTAAAAAAGAAAGAGTAATGAGTAAGCAAAAAAACCAAACAAACCAAAAAACCTACCCAAAATCCCCACAGCATGTACTAAATCATCAATGTAATAAAGTAATATAATAAAGTTAGGAGCTATACAAACTATTTCATGGAAGATTAAATTTATTTGAGACTGGGTTTCTCTCTGTGGCAAATATCACTGGAATTCCAGATAGCAATAGAATATTTTTTAAAAGAGGTGAAGAATTATAAAATTAGAATTGGAAAACAAATCTATATTGAATCTTTCCATCACCACTTCACAGAGAAAGATCTATATATGGAATCATAAAATCATTGAATTATCTAAGGTGGACAGGACCTAGGGAAATCTAGGCAGATCCACACTTCTCAAAGCAGGTCCAGTTAAAGTCCAGTTAGGATTTGTGCAAGAAAGTCCCGAATATCTCTAAGGATGGAGACTTCACGGTGTCTTTGGGCAACACTTTTCAGTATTTGACCATCCTCATGGTAATTCTGCCCACCTCCCCTCAAGTCAAAGTTTCCTATGTTCTAATAAAGACAATAAATAGTATTGGCCCATATATTTATACCTGAGTGATGTCATCGATAACCAGCCAGACTTTGTATCATTGATCATAGCCTACTGGGCTTAGCGATCCAGCCAGCTTTCTCAGCCTCTTCCATTATCCAATTCATATATCACCAATTTCACTCTAAGGGTAACACATGAGACTCTACCAAATGCCTTCCTTGAGTCAGGTATAAAACACCCAATGTCTCTCTACTTGTCCACAAAACCAGACATCTAGTTGTAGAATGCAATCAGGCTGGTCAGGCACAATTTGTTGTTGGCAAATCCATGCTGGTTGTTCCCAATCACCTTCTTGTGTCCATGTGCCTGGATGTGACATCCAGGAGGATTTGTTCCCCAACGTTCCTGGGGATCTAGGTGAGGCTGACTACCCTTTAGCTCCCTAGACCTTCCCTCTTGCCTTTCTTGAAGGCCAACTTGTCTGAGGTTTTTTTGAGTATCAAGAATATTTCCCAATTACCATGATCTTTCAAAGATCATAGAATCATAGAATGGTTTGGGCTGGAAGGGACATTTAGAGGCCATCTAGTCCAACCCCCATGCAATGAACAGGGACATCTGCAACTGGATCAGGTTGCTCAGAGCCCCGTCCAGCCTGACCTTGTATGTTTCCAGGGATGGGGCTTCTACCACCTCTTGGGGCAACCTGTGCCAGTGCTTCACCACCCTCACTGTAAAAAATTTCTTCTGTATATCTAGTCTGAGTCTCCCCTCTTTCAGTTTAAAACCATTACCCTTTGTCCTATCACAGCAGGCCCTGCTAAAAAGTCTTTCCCCATCTTTCTTATAGGCCTCCTTTAAGTATTGAAAAGCCACAATTAGATCTCTCCGGCACCTTCTTTCCTCCAGGCAGAACAACCCCAACTCTCTCAGCCTGTCTCCATAGCAGAGGTGCTCCCGCCCTCTGATCGTGTTTGTGGCCTCCTCCAGACCCGCTCCAAAAGCTCCGTGTCTCTCCTGTGCTGAGGCCCCAGAGCAGGAGGCAGCATTGCAGGTGGGGTCTCACCAGGGCGGAGCAGAGGGGCAGAATCCCCTCCCTCGACCTGTTGGCCATGCTGCTTTGGATGCAGCCCAGGATACAGTTGGCCTTCTGGGCTACAAGCGCACATTGCTGGCTCATGTCCAGCTTCTCATCCACCACTATCCAAGATTATAAAGAGCAGGCACAATGACATCAGCCAGCTCTCAGCAAACTTGAGGGCATCTTATATGGTCCTATGGACTTGTATCTGCATGTCTAACTTGCTTAAGTACTCCCTAACTGTATCGTCCTCCAGAGTATGTATCATTTCACTTCTATGGACTCTGCTAGTAGGCTCAGAGACCTGGGAGGCCTGAGACACTTGTATCTCTGATATCAGAAGCAAAACAAAACATTAATTACCTCAGCTTTCTCAGTGTCCCTCATCACTGTATCCCTTTCCCATTAAGTTGTAGGTGTATGTTTTCTTCTGCCTTCCTTCTCCTGTCGATGCATTTCTAGAGAGTCATCTTGTCGCCCTTCACATCTCTCCCCAGTTCCAGCTCTAGATCAACTTTGACTTTCTGATTTCCAACATGCAGGCATGAGCAATGTCTCTGTACTTCTAGGTAGCCTGTCCTTGCCTCCACCCTCTGTGGACCTCACTTCTGAGTTCATTCAGGAGCTCCCTGTTCATCAATTCTGTTTTTGTGCTCCATATGTTTAAATTTGTGGACTTATTTTCCTTGAAGTTCAATAAACAATTTTGAGCACATTTTTGCTCTTCAGAGAAGTATCCTATGTGGTCCTGCCAAGCAGATCCCTGAACAATCTGAAATCTACTCTCTCAAAGACCAGGACTGTGATTACACTATTAATCTCAATCACTTGGTTGCAAGTCTGCCCTTGACCTTCTTATCCTCAGCCAGATCCTCCTTGTCTGAGCACAGTAAGTAAATGCCGTAATTACCCTAACTGTTATCTGCATCAAGACGTTGACTTCAATACACTCCTGTAGTCTCCTGGGTTGCTTGTACACAGTCCTATTGTCTTTCCAGCAGATATTAGGATGGTGGAAACCTCCTATGAATTCTAGGGCCTGTGATCATGAGTACTATTCCAGCTGTTTAAGAAGGGCTTTGTTTATTTCCTCTTTCAGATCAGGTGGTCTGTAGCATATATGCTTACTTATTTATTTTCAAAAAAGTCTGCAAGGATCTTAAATTCAAATTACAAACTAAAGCAAAAATCATTTGAAGTCAGTTGATAACAATGACCTTGCAGATCTCCTTTTTTCTATGTCCATTGACAGTCCTTAAAGTATTTGTTTATTTTCTTTCTCTTGAAAGAAAATTTTATTGTTTTTTTCTATTTTTTTTTTTTTTTTATCCCATTATTTAATGGAAGATGTATGGAAAAAATCTGGACTCCATTCTGGTTTAAAATTTAGTGCTATATTCTTTATGTGTGTATGTATGTAAGGGCACACACAGAGATAATGTTTTTAGAAGTTTTGAAGAGTTTTGAATAATCCAAAGCTTTTCCGTACCTGAACTTTGCCAAATATTCAGATAGAATGCAAGTTTTCCAAATTCTTCACAAAACAGAAATTTGACCCCTTCAAATCTGCACTAACCTAGATTTTCTGAACATGTTGCATGAAATATTTTATACAAAATATTGAATATGATATTTTCTTTCTGTCCTTGATTAAAAATTACTGTTGATGTTCTTGCATTTTGGCATCTAAACATTTTTTTTAATTGTTTCCAAATGTCTAGTAATATTGATAATAATACAATACAACAGAAAAAGAATGAAGATAGATTGAAAAGAATTAGTTTGAGCAACAAGAAGAGAACAGCATTTTAGACCAAAGTCTTCCTGGGTAGATTCTATGTAAGTAATAATCTTAATGAAAATATAGACTATATAGACATAGTCCAAGTATTATCAACTTTTTCTATCCCTGCCATACTGTGAATCCATAAAGATTTATGTAAGGCCAGGTACTGCCCAACCCAGTGGAAAAGAATGAAAACAGCTTGCTTTCTCTTTACTGAAAGAGGACAATCAAGAAAAGAGAAAGAAAAAAAAAACACAAAGGAATTTGTGAGGAATCAAAGCTAGCATATATGTTTGTCATGAACTAAGTAACTTAGGGAGTCAAGATGGGCCTATTGATCAAGGTCTGACAATTTTACACAACTAATTTGACCTATTGCTTAAAAACTTTCACATTTCATGGTTTGACATGAATACAAAAGATACGTTTTTCAAGACTGCTTTTCGAAGCAGAACATAGCAAACCTCAAATGACATACTAAGCTTCTCCAGGTGAAACCATATTTCAGTCACTTTTATTGTCACTCTTATGCTGGCTAAATTTTTATTGAATTCCTATTGTTATTTATAAGGTCTCGTTTTTAATAATATTATTTATTTTGTGTTGGGTTTAGAATCTAAAGTACATATGGAACTTGATGGCATTTCTTGTTAGATGTGGCTTAATAGCAAGTACCATTGCAATAGACATTAGTTATGTACAAGTGCTCATTTTTAAACTACGCTTGTCCATATCTTTGGAAATTAGGACAAATGTTTACTTAAATTGGCTGCTCTTCTGGCGATCAAAGGTTCGAAACAGTGTTCAAAAATCACTCTGTTTCATGTAATTTTTTCTTTTTAACCAAGGGGTCACTTTTTGTCAATTATATTAATGTAGCACTGACGACATGAACACAAATCATAGAATATCATGCTAAGAATATAGTTCAGTCTGTATGCATATACAAAGAGAACTTCAGAATATCTCCTTGTCAAACATAGGATTTTCATATTGCATTTTTTTCTTTTTATCCTCTAATTCCTCTAAATTTTTAGGGAAGATCACTGCAGACATATTCAGATTCTCCACATTTTGAACATTGTGTTTCAGCAGCGTATGGAGTTTGCATGGCAAGGTTTTGGTAGCATGGAGGCTACATGGCTGGCTTCTGTGAGAAGCTGCCAGAAGCTTCCCCTATTTCCAACAGAGCCGATGCAGCCGGCTCCAAGATGGACCCATCACTGGCCAAGGCTGAGCCCATCAGCAACAGTGGGAGCACCTCTTGGAAGACATATTAAAGAAAGTTAAAAAATTCCGCTGCACAACAGCAGCTGGAAGAGAGGAGTGAGAGTATGTGAGAGAACAACTCTGCAAGCACCAAGGTCAGTGAAGAAAGAGGGGGAGGAGGTGCTCCATCCAGGCGCCAGAGCAGAGGTTCCCGCAGCCCCTGGGGCAGCCCATGGCCAGGCTGGCTGTGCCGCTGCACTCATGGAGGCCCACGGGGGAGCAGAGACCCACCTGCAGCCCATGATGGACTCCACACCAGAGCAGGTGGATGTGCCCTAAGGAGGCAGAGACCCTGTGGAAAGTCATTGCTGGAGTAGGCTCCTAGCAAGATTCTGTGACCCCATAGAGAGAAGAGCCCATGCTGGAGCAAGTTTGCTGACAGGTCTTGGGACTTTGTGCAGGACCCACGCTGGAACAGTCTGTTCCCGGAGGACTGCACCCCGTGGAAGGGACCCACCCTGGAACAGTTTGTGAAGAACTGCAGCCTGTGGGAAGGACTCATGTTGGAGAAATCCATGGAGGACTGTCTCCCATGGGAGGGACCCCAGGCTGGAGCAGGGCAGAGTGTGAGGAGGAAGGAGGGGCATGGAGCAGGGCAGAGTGTGAGGAGGAAGGAGTGGCAGAGACAATGTGTGATGAACTGACTGCAATCCCCATCCCCTGTCCCTCTGCGTTGCTCAGGGGGGAAGAGGTAGAGAAATCGGGAGTGAAGTTAAGCCCAGGAAGAAGGGAGGGAGGTGGGGAGAAGGTGTTTTAAGATTTGGTATTATTTCTCATTACCCTTCTCTGATTTGTTTAGTTTTATTTCTAGAATTCCCTAAGTCGAGCCTGTTTTGCCCATGACAGTAATTGCTGAGTGATCTCTCCCTGTCCTTATTTCAACCCATAAGACTCTCACTACATTTTTTCTGCACCATCCAGCTGAAGAGGGAAATGATAGAGTGGATTTGTGGGCACCTGGCACCCAGCCAAGGTCAACCCACCACAACCACATTTAAGGAAATTTAGGGATTTTGCATTAAATTCTCAAACCAGGTGCATCCTTGCACAGCTGTTTTTTTCCCTCCCTTAAGTAAGCAATAATTTACTCAGGTGGATTAAGTATTTCTTGACTACTTGAGAACAGTCACAGTAAAAGTGCAGAAATGTCTGCTTGTACAACTAAACATTTTAGTTTTGAGACTAATTATCTAAAATTTAGCTTTTATCTCTATTTTTAATAATTAAAATAGAATGATTCCTTTCTTCTTGTACACCTAAATAAGATTTATAAAATATCTTTTCTTTACTTTTCAACATGAAACAGCTTTTGCTTGGCTAGATTTAGCTTTTATGTTTGTTCTCTTTGGTTTAAAAGTTCATGATACCATTAACAAGTTATTCAGTATTTTTTTTGCATATGCATATAGATTTCACAAAGCTAAAAATATATGATAAAAGTAAATTATTAAAGTATCGATGATAAATAATTGTAAAGAACAATTTAATTTATGACATTGCTATTATTTTTCAAAAGGAAACTAAGTCTTTCAGACTTCAACTATGTATGACATCTAATTTCTTAGTTTTCTATCAAAAATTTGAAAGGTCATTAAGGCTTTCTTTTTTAAAGAAATGGCTAGGTGCATGCAAGATCAATCTCAAATAGAAGAATAATCTGACTTGAAATAACAGCAGTATTTTCTATGGAAGTGTGCACAGCAATCTTTGGGAGGTTCAATTAAATTAATTCCTACTACCTTCACTAATGGACTATTGCAACTATCCAGTCATATTGTGTTTTTGATCTAAAAGATTGTGTTAACCTAAGTGACCCTAGAAAGTAATGAAGTTAGATGTTCAGTGGTTCTTTAAGTAGTAGTATTTGCAGAAAACTTTAATTCTTGACAACAAAGAATTTTTGTATGCTCAGGCTAAAAAGATTAAATACAGAATTTTAGAATCATAGAATGGTTTGGGTTGGAAGGGACCTTAAAGATCATCTAGTTCCAACCCCCCTGCCATGGGCAGGGACACTTCCCACTAGACCAGGTTGCTCAAAGCTCCACCCAACCTGGCCTTGAACACTTCCAGGGATGGGGCATCCACAGCTTGTCTGGGCAGCCTGTTCCAGTGACTCACCACCCTCATTGTGAAAAAGAGTTAGAATGAAATATCTCCTGTTGGCAGAAAGAGCATTTAGGAAATGAGCTGTGCTTATTATAAAATATGTGCATTTGCATAGCAGACTGATTCAGGCTAGAAAACTGCTGCTTCTTCAGGAACATAGACACAATAAGCCCAAACATAACATGCAGACATACTGGATAAATATGAGGGGAAAAAAAAAAATCAAAACCTGAAATTTGAATGCTCGGAAAAAAAAAAAAAAAAATAGAATGCATTTTAAGCAGTCTTGTTTTTGATTTCAGCAAGTCTCAGCATTTACAATGGAGTTTTTTCCCAGTAAAGCCTTTGCTTGGCCTTTCCTCGGGCTTTGTTATTTAGAAGTAATGAACCTGGATTTACATAATTAGTGATTTTGTAGCTATAAAACCAAAGCACTATTTTTCCTTTGAAGGGATGCAGTCAGCATAAGGGTAATATTTCCAGATTTTTTTTTTTTTTTTTTGTCTACTATTACCCCCAGAGCACCTTGACTGGACTTTTTTCCCAACTGCCCATCCAGTAATTGCTTCAAAACCACAGGTAAAAAAAAAAAGAAAAAGACAAAGGAATATAAGTAATCTATTCTCTGGGCCTGTCAATTAGTTCTAGGAAAAAGAAAAGAGGGACAAAGGAGCAGGGTCAGGTTAAAGTTTAAAGGCAAATCCCAAAATGTGTTTATATGTGCTGAGTTCAACATGGTGACATCTCTGTCACTTTTGAGGGTAGAGGAAATCTTGATGACAGGAATCTTTAGTGAGAGTCCCTCCCACTGAGACCTTTCTGGTGTAATGGAATGGAAAAAACAGTCTGAGTCCACCACAATTCTTCAATTCTTTAAAACAATATTATTGATGTTTTTACAGTCTATATCTTAGAATTAGAAATTCAAAAACATTTTGAATGAGAATTGCATTGAATTGTTAGTTTCCTTCACAATTTTCACAGAAGTATGCTGAGTAGTAAGAAGTAGTCTGATATCCCAACCTTTACTCTAAAGTGTTATCTTGGCTGAATTCACATTTTCTGATTCACCCTTACCAAAAAAGTTTTGTTGAAATACCTCTCTTCTGGTTGTTAAAGATTCTTTTCCCATTACTCTGTCAGAAGAGCAAGGAGGATAAATAATGTCTGACAAATCAAGTGAAATGCAGCAACTGCCACAATCATTGTCAAGGCATAGACTGGGAAGTTCTGGTTTCAGCCAGGACGGAGCTAGCTTTGCTTTCAGCAGCTCCTGTGTTTTGGATTTAGTATGTGAAGAATGGTGGCAGCACGCTGCTGTTGTTGTTTGCTGCTGAACGATCAAGGATGTTTTGCAGTTTCCCAAGCTTTGCTGATATGCAGGTGCAGACACTTGGGAGGGGCACAGCCGAATAGTTGATCCAAACTGGCCAAAGAGAGTTTTCCATACCATAGACGTCATGCCCGGTGTAAGTGAGGGTCAGCCATTGCCCCTTCTCTCTGGTTCCTTGTTTGGTTCGTTTTCTGATCATGTTCCCTTCTTGTTACTTTGATTTTTGTTTGTTTTCGTTTGGGTCTGTTCATTTATTTGGCTGTTTGTTCCCTCGC
>KL280075.1:22242-53039 GCA_000699545.1 Podiceps cristatus | reverse complement strand
AACATTCTATGATTCTATGATTCTATTCTAACCCTCCAGTGAAGAAAAGTTTCTAACAGTTGGACTATTGTGTAATTGAAGACCTGTGACTGTTTCCCAAAGAAAGATGAAGAGGAAACTTAGCTTCCTTGTCCCGTTCAACCAAGACAAAAGCATCTGATGCTGAAGAGAAGAAATAGTTCAGAGAAGGATGACAGGCCTGGGAAGCTAATCACCTCTTTCTCTCACGGCCAAGGCTGCATGGACCTGTTTGGAGGAGTCCAAACTGCCAGGTTCCTTGCCTGCAGGAGGACAACCCGCCTGAAATTTAGGTTTAGTTTGACATTGAACACAGTTTAAGTGCTGATCTGCATTTAAATTGTCACAAGAATCAGTACACTGCTTTTTACATCTCTTGCTATGCAATTCCAATATGTGGATACTCTTACTCTTTTTTGTCTTAAAATAGTAAATTGTAAATCACTATCATGCTATAATTTTCTTGTCTTCAGCTGAAGAGGGACACCTGTGCTTCTAAGAGCATCTGCACATTGTGTCAACTGGCAAAAGGCTTCAGTTAAAGCAGACATAGCTGTTTTGATAAAAGTCATGAAAATGGCCCCATATGCCCTGAAAGCACACAGAAGTTTCACAGCTATTTCCTCAGCATCCTAGGAGTTTCCTTGGGCAGCCGACAGTCTTGTTCCAGAAAAATGTACCACAGCCAAAATAATCGCCTACACTTCTGCTAACATCAACCAAATTAACTTCTAGTAGAACTGCTTAGTAAGAAAAAACTATAAAAATACATGCGTGTGTATTTCTTTATATAGAGGAGGAGAGAAATGGCTATTGACCATAGAACATCAATAAAGACACTCTTCATAACTCAGAATATTAATTTTATTAAAGAGCATTTATTTTAACTAGTCAGATTTTATGTCTGTCAGATGGACAAAACTGATGAGTCTAAAATTGGATTTTATTAACAGGTGTGGGGGAGAAAAGTGCTTCCACTGTGATTTCTTAAGCACCAGAACAGAAAAACAACTTGCAGATGGCTGGATAACCTATTTGACTTTATAACCTAAAATGACTTTATCTCAACAAGAGCTGCCATAAGCAATCATATGCCTTCAACCAAGTTAAATCTAATTCTTCAGGAGCATTAGGTTAGTAAAGTTTTATAATAATGTGACTATCAACAAAAATATTCAGGTGGAAACTTGTGGGGAAAATAGCATGTTTATTCAGATGTAGGGTAAAGGTGTCTGTTCCTTTGACTTCCAGTAGCAGCTGGAAATATGAGTTACAGGCTTTTTTTGACACTCAGTCCTGCTCAGTCACTAGTATGTCATAGGGAAAATTTTTTACAACTCTTATTTTTCAAACATACCTATAGCTAGGAAAAATAAAAGAAAACTCTGTTAAAAGGGCATTTTTATGCCACATCTATCATTACATTTCATAATGTAAATTGCTAACAGGAGTACTGATATTTGAAGTCCTTTTAACAGTACAGAGGCAGCATGATCGAGGGAAACTGCTGAGTTTCATCTTGGCTCATAAATCATAATAGAAGTTGCTAGCTACATGTAACTGAAAACTGTTATTCCTAGATAAATGTTAGAAACTTTAAATAATTTAGTTTATTTGCTGAACTCCAGATACAATTTGTAAGACTCGACTGAAATGAAGTACTTGTGTATTTGTGTAACCTAGAACTGATGACACTGCAAAATGAGCCATCACTGGGATATGGAGTATCTGCCATTCCATAGTAAAGCTGGAATTTTCCTTTTTCAAAACTTTTGCCCCAGTCTCCTAAAGCCCTGGTTTCCAGTCCCCATTACTTTTGTTGAAGTATAAGCTTTTATTCCTATAGAGGCCCAAATGGTTTGTGCTTTACCCTCTTTGTTGCATGCGTTGCCTACTGTTGTATTTAACGTCCCTCTGCAGAAGCTGGCCTAAGTTCAATGGAGAAACAATTCATTATAGCACTGGAAAATCAGCTGCGATTGGTATCTGCAGGCTGGATTACAGCTGCCCCTCTCTCCTTTGTTTCTCCACCTGACACACACTTTGTTTTCAATGATGGTATTTCTGTGTTTTATGTTTCCGGTGTAGTTTCATGAATTTTGGGGAGGGGTGCTGTCAAGTCAGGAAAACACGCCATTATTTCTGTTGGTATTTTGCTGTACCTGTTATGATGTAAAGACAGGCTGCGCAAGCTCTGTAGGCAAATATCTTTCATTAGATGAACTGGCGTAATTAGAAAAACTAGATAGTTTTTAGACATACACAAATTAATGTGTGGTCACAAGTTGGCTGAGCAGCTAAAAGCAGCTGCATCAAAGACCACAGCATCTTTGAGTCTTACATATGGACTTTCAGAAAAGTGCATCAAGTGGCCTATATACAAGAAGTACATAGGTGAAATTCCAGACCCAGTGCTCCAAAATGCACTGGCACAGATGATCATTAAAGGACTAACATACCCAGCTCTCTGTGGGTGAATATTTTTCATAGAATGATCTCTAACATGACCTCTCAATACTGACCATTAAGCAAAACTTGCAAAACACCTTCCAGTTTGGGAACATGTATATTCATAACTCTGCTGGAACTCGGCCCCAGCGGAATGGTTGGAGAATATAAGATAGTTGCTCTTTTTGAAGTCTCTCCTCCATTATTTTTCTGTGCTCAGTGAATCATGAAGAGCCCTTTACTGCGGTAACCTCTAATGAGTGGAGGTAAGAAATTCAGCAGAAGCACCATCAAAGTACCACAAGAAAAGCCTGAGAAATAGCAGTGATTAGAAACTATTCCCAATGTGGTGAATGTTAATATTGGATTACTTTGTCAGATTTCTGGTTTTATTCAACCTCTCAGTTCTTAAAGCCTAATTCTTATACAAAACCCATGTTCCTAAATCCTCAGATAGTCATCTGGATGCTTCCATTGCAGACACTTCTCTGGAATGCAAATCTCAGAGTTCTGATCATCAAAGCTGAAAATCAGAGCTTTTAATCATAGTACTTAGGATTATTATTTTTTTTTTTTTTTTTTAAAAAAAAAAAGATGTTGTATTAAAATCTGTGAACCAAAAAATTCATTTTAAGAGGAATGGTTTCTCTTCCAATCATTAGGAGAAAGGAGGGAAAGGGAGCTTCTGTCTCAGCTGGTTTGTTCTGGCAACTGTTTGAAAGGCACTGGCATAGCATAAAGAGAGTTGCTGAGCTGAGATGAAAACTGCTTTTGTAATATGACTGTGTTTTAAATTATACAAAGCTTTCCAAGAGAGGATGCATTAGCTTTCAGAGTTCTGTGCTTGTGCTCAAGCTAAAGAGTAATTTCGCTTGGACCAAAATAACTTCATGGTTCAGACTGCAACCTTTCTTTTCCCTAACTTTTATGTTGACAACTTGAACCAAATTCTTTCTTACATCCAGAATCCTTTTACAAACCCACAAAAGCCCCATCAGTGTTTGATTTAGATCACTGAAATAAGGTTTGAGAGGCACAGATTTGCTGAGCTGCGTACTGTTGGAGGCTGAAAGAGTATTCTAGGGAAATCTCACCCTGCCCCTTACACAGGTAAAACACCAGCTGCGTATCAAACTTATGTTCCTTTTCAGTCCTAATTAGGGGGGAAAAAAGAAGAAAAACATTAGGTTATAGTAAAAGTGACTTTTAACTCAAGCGTATATAAAGTCTATGATTTAAAATAATAAATTAAAAAAAAAAAAAAATCCCTCATGAGATCTCTTGCTCTAACCTTCCAAAATGTCAGAAGATTCCAAATCCAAATTTAAGATCCTCAATAAAGGGCTGGATGGTAAATAGGTATTTAGGGTGACATCAGTGCAAGGTAGTAAGACTCTGTATTTGAGAAAATGTGCTCATTTATTAAGAATTTAATTTAGCAGAAAAAAAATCTGTAGTGAGAATTTAATAAGAATTGAGACTCAGGGTCTGTCAGGGACCTGAGTACACTAACAGGTCTTAGTTGCCCTGACCAGCCTCCCCTGACACCCCCACCAGCCACCTCTAGCCACGGGGCCAGGGGCCGCATTTAAGCTGCCCGCACTCCTTGCCTGAGCCTCTCATGGCTTTGCCTGTGCCCAGCCTCGGGCCTCGCTGATCTGGCCCCGGGTACGGTCACCGGCTCTGACTTGCTCCTGGGCCTGCTTCGGGCCTGCTTCGCTGCCATGGACTTGCCTGATGGCCCAGGCCCTCAGCTGGTCCTGGCTACCACCACGGGGCAGCCTGGCTCACCTCGCTCATGCGCTGTTGGAGGGTGCCCTGGCTGGTGAGGCTTCTGCCCTCTGATTTATTATCATCCTCTGCTTCCTGGCCCCTGCAGAGCGGCTGGCCTTTGCTGTTCCCTGACATAGTCTGACACTCATATTCTGTTCTTAAATTCTTGTTTTTCTTTATTCTTAGTTCAATTTTTGTTTGTTTGCTTTAGTGTTTGAACACCTGACTGTTTGACCATCTCAAAACATCCCCAGGAGAAAAGAAATGCTACTCTTTCTGCTCTATGGATATTCAACTGGAATTGCAGTGGACTTAAATCACTTGTTAAACCACCAAGAAGTTCCTCTGGAGAATGGGGTCCTTGTAGTGTTCAAATCAGCAGAATGGGAAAAAAATCTCCATTGTTTTCCCACTGTAAAGCAGCTCCCGAGGGCTTGTCCAGAAACTGGAGTCTGTCAGTAACAAGCCTTGCTAGGAAGCGAACACGTTCTGGCTTCTGTCCGGCGCTTGGAAACTTCTGTGGCAGATTCTTCCTTGGGCAGTTCATACTGGCCTTGCAGTTGCTCTGTAATGGGGAGCCCAGATCCTCGAGCGATAACACCCGAGTTAGTAGAGCCGTGTTGACTTACGCTGTCTGAGGAGTAGATCCATGATAAAAGCACAGAACTGCTTAATTCTGTAAGGGTGATTAGACCTGGAAGCTCATTGTATGTTCTGTGGAATATCTATTTTGGTGAACTGTAAAATTGAGTCCTAACAGGTATACTGTTCCTTAAACGTTTAAGCTTAGAAAATAGGTTTGAGTTTCCTTGGTATCTAACTTCAGAATGCTGCCACTAGATTATTCTTCTATGGTTTTTAGGGAGTAACCACAATGATCGTTGTTGACTTGCTGTCTGCAAGACACTAGAGCACATTGAGATCACTGCTGTCGTCTGATGACGGTAACTAGTTCTGACTGCTGCACAAGGACGTTCTCTGCAAATAAACAGCCCTGTTCTCCCACTTTAAAAGAACCTGAGAAAGTAACTCTACCATGAGTCAATGAATTTGAAAACAAAAAGACTGAGTAGACTGTTAAGTATGACCACAGTCAGAAATACAACAGCAAGTTTGTACTGGTTGCACGGCTAGGGTTTTTTGAACTTACCTTCACTTAAATTTGTGAAGACGGAGTGACTGTATTTCTCATTACCTCTTCCCCTTGACTATTAGTTGCTATAAATAAGCACTGAAAAAATGTAGCAATGTCACCTCTCATGTCAAAGGCAGCAGCAGCGCATTTGTTTAGTAAAATATTCTTTATGTAGGAAGGGGAAAGGCTTAACTTTTTGGCTGGGTAGACTTTTTTTGGGGGGATGAGGAGCAGAAGAGGATGAGAATTTTGCTCTTAGTAAATTATATTTTGTTACTAAAGGTGCAAAGAGTGTAAAAACATGCAAAGAAAATGGTTTTGTAATCAGAGAAGAGTGCCTTTAATTGTGTTGTGCAGTCTTAAGCCCCATTACTGACACTCAGCTTAGAAAAGAGCACATTGGTTTTCTTACTAGGAAAGAAGTAGCTGAATCACACACTCAGAAGTGAGATGAGGGTCATCTAAATCTGATGTCCCTCATCATGGGATCCACATGTTGATTATGCAGGGAGAGGTCAGTCACTTCCTACTGGTAACATTCTTAAGTTTCAGTTTTTACAAGGCAACTGTGTGCAAAACAGCTCCAACGTTTTGGGTAACCAGGCCCAGAAATTAAGTCCATATTCAAGGTTGTGTGTTTTTAATGTGTTTTGGTGTTTCAAACCTATCTGCAGCCATCTCGAAAGAGTGGAAAGAATGCAGTGCCCAGCTTTCCCAATCACATATGTGAATTTCAGGATATTCTTTCAGTGAAAAATTCTTAAGGTAAGTAGAGATGACATCTTTGTCTATGTTTGTCTGCTGTGCCACAAAATTACTACCCAACTAGGTTTTCATGATTTGCAGAATCATCTGCAAGTCGTGAACAGGAATGTCGGTTCTGTAGGGAGCAGGCAGAATTATGAAAGTAGAGTAAAGTGAGAAATAATAGGTTGGCTTCCTGAGGATCAGTGCCAGTGTTTATCACTTTAGTTTATATAGGTTTGCTTTTGAGATGTTTGTTTATTCAGAAGGCTTCCTCTTTTGCTTTTTAAACTCCGAAAACAATCTTCAAGCAGAAGTCCACATTTTTATTAAAACAAACCCCCGAGCTTCTATTGACTTGTTATTGTATCCATACTGAACTACCCACCAACTCATCACCAAAAAATTAAGTAGAGTATATTTGTTAAGGAAATTCATGACATCACTACCTGAGAATGGAAGCCCACCATGTTTGCATTACTCTCATGCCTAGAAATGTTGGTCAAGTCAAAGCATTATACCAGCACAGAATAAGAAGTCTCAGCCTCAAAGAGCTTCTTATCGAAGTAGAGGGAGACAAGAACTGGAGGCATGCTGGTGGGAAAGTAGCAGGTAGCAATAGGACGATAGAGGTGAGCGCTGGCAGTACAGCCAGCAGAGCAGGCTCTGGGTGCCCGCAGCCTAGCTACAATCGGCGGCTCTTCTTGCCGCTGCCACCAGCCTGAGGAACGGCATGAAGACAAGCAAATCATGCGTGTTGGAAACTGTTCAGTGAATGATGGAAATGAGCATCACCGGCTGATGGGATGTGAGAGCTGGCAAGCCAGTGCTGTCTGAAAGAAGACAGGTATGCTGGAGACAGAGAATCCAGCAAGGCCCTTGGAAGTACGTAAAGACCAGCAATATATGTCTGATTTAAAAGAAAAGGGAGGGGTCAAAGAAGGGGGTGCATGGCAATAACAGCCAAAACAATGGGCTGGGAGTGGACAGGATCAAGATGAAAAGGGCTCAGACTGAGCTGGACACAGCCACACGGGCACGCTTGCATCCCGTCTGCAGCCGTGTGACAATTGCCCTGTACATCCCATAGCGACTGAAACAGAAGTCAGTGAGGATCCAGAGGAGGCATTTAGCAGAGCAGCTACGAATAAACGCCACGCTGAAGAGTTAAACAAAGAAGAATCCCTGTTCATTTAGAGGCCTCACGTGAACACCTGGGAAGTCAGAGTTCAAGGTGATGACAGGCGGGATGATAGCCCTAGCAGAAGAGTTTATAAAGAAATGGGCATATGGCTTTACACTTCTCTGCGTTGAGAAGCTCCGATTATAGAACTGTGGTGGATTCTCTTCTAGCTTAAGCATTAGGTCTGTTTGATTTTGGACTTTGTGTGAAAGGTTTCAAGTTGCAGCAGGGAGAAGCTCATCACAACGTTTCTGTTCTCAATGGTCATGGCAGAATCCGGCCCAAATCTTGAACACTCTTGTAGCCTGAGCCAAATCCTGCTTCTGCTTCAGCTGGCTGTTTTGTCTTGGGCAGGACACGGGTCACTGAAATCTCTTACAGGCTTTGCTAAAATATACTCTGGTATTTTAAATTTGCACTCACTCTTCAGACTGTTTTCAGAAACAATTCAAATAAATACAAGATTTTGAAAATTCAGTGATGTTAGTGAGTGGTCTGTTTCTCCTTCCTCATCCTGCCCAACTTCCTGAAAGCACTGGGCACCGGGCAGTCTAGAACAGCAAAGCGCAGGGCACCTGCAATAGCTGCGAGCTGCTGAGATTTAAGCTGCAGCCAGTGATAAAGCTGTCTGCTTATTAGTGCGGTAACATAATTTTCTCCCACCAGGGGATTGACAACCATGTTTTTTTTTTTTTTTTTTTTTTTCCAGAATCACTGATGATATTTCCAGAAAGGATAGGATTTCTTTCACAGGGATGTTGTAAGACAAGACAATATGTGCCAGGAAAAATAGCTGTAAAACCATCAGGGCAGTATATGTATTCTCTGCAGATCATTTGAAGACAATAGTGCTATTATCTAAGGAGAAAGACGATAATTCTTTAATATCAAATGAGACCACACTTTGTTTACCTTCTGGCTATCATGAACTATTATTTCTCAAGCCCCAGGGTTTTCACTTTGATCGCTGTGTGTGGGTACAAATTGCTTCTTATTGTTCCTCTTCCCTCAGTCTTTTCATCAGAGACCTGGCTGTCTCTTACCTATCAAGGTATTTCTGCAGCCCCTCCCCATGATAGGCTCTAGTCATTGAGTTCTTTCTATTTCAGAAGTAACTACTACATAAGCAGATGAGATCAAAAAGCAAACAAAACCCAAATGGTGCCGATTGTTCTTCCTGTAAGCAGTACAAGCTCTCTATTAATGCTGACCCAAACCTGGCACCGCTGCCTGCTGCTGACCACTGTGGGCACCTCTAATGGCAGTCACGACTTGATTGGGGGAAAAGGCTTGATAAACAGAATTTCTCTGCAATTTTCTCATCCCTTCTCCACCAAGAATCCTTTTTTATCTAAGTCCTACCCTAGCTGGGAAACACAGCATTCTGACGTATCTCTGCATAAGCAAATCTTTCCTAATGCCTGTTTCCAGCAAAGACAACAAGGCAGCTCAGAGACCACCATGTGCTGACCCCACCTTTCAGCCCCCTGCAGACTGAGCTGCCTGTGGCACAGACCTGATCTATTACAGGCAAGAGAGCAGGAAGGGAAGGTTCCTTGAAATTTTGTATCTAATTATTGCCTGAAAGATGGAGAGGTGGTTCTTTCTGCAATGATACAGCAACTTTTCTATTGTTTTTAAAATAAGATTTGCTCCTGCCCACTGTAAGAACCAAACTGCACCAGCACAATCAGCTTTATTTCACACATGTGAGAAGAGCCAGAAAGGTGAGAACTCTTATTTGGGAACTGGAAGCAGGGAAGCTTCCAGCTGAAATTATTTGAGAAGAGTTCGGCTAACCAGAGTTCCCTAGAGAAGGGTAAGCTTTGTACAGAGGTTAAGCCATAGGACACAGGGAAGGATGAATCTGAGAGCTCAGCCCATGGAACAAGGTAAAAGAAACCTTTTTTGGAGGCACTGCAAATCCAGCTTGGCTGGTCTGGAGAGCCCTCTGTGTGACTACTTTGCCTTCAGACTCTGCGAGGAAGGACAAGAGGGACAGCGGTGGGTTGACCTTTTCAAGTACCTGGCCTTGAAGCCATAAGCTGCTACATTAACCTGGAAATACGACTGGGGAAACTAAGGCAGAACACCTGCTGGATTGTGACCTGCCATAGAGGGGCAGTCTGATGCCATGGTCCTGAGCTAAATTCACAGCGCTGAAGAGATCACTGATATAATCTCTTCATCTCCATGGAAAAGACTGGTGTTTTGGGGTGGGGTTTTTTTGCTAAGTCTTAAGAAAAAAACATTGTGTTTGAAGGGGCTTTTCCAAACTCTCCTTTTTGGTCTGGCCCTTCTGTCCGGCCCTGGGATTCTCCCGCTCCTGCTGTGGGGCTAAACAGCCCCGCGGTGTCACACACTTGCTGGCTGCACCCTGCGGTTTGTGCTTTTGCTGTTCACTGTAGATCCTGGCTGCCCTATGAAATTAGAACGACCTATGAGGTGAATTACTCACTCCTACAGCTGAGCTGAAACCACATTGATTGGATTTATTGTTTTCCATTTTGCCTATTGATTTTTGGGTAGTCCCAAGAGCGTGCTCCCATAAAAGGACAATACAGAACTTTGTACTCAGTTTAACAATTTTATTTCCAAAGAGTGTTCTTGCCTCCATGTCCCCTTGCCAAGTTACTCCAGGCATGAAGAACTAAATTTAATTTCCGTGATTAACAGAGCACAAGGAAGATATATATTACACAACTCTCTTTATTATTTGTTATTTGGGGTGCCAAAATTGCAGTATGCTGCCTAGGAACAGCTAGGAAGTAGGAGAGTTCCCATCTGATGGATCTTAGCTGTTGAAAGGCAAAAAGAACACAGGTGGTTGAAAGCAGATTTCTGTATAAAATGAGCAACTAGTTTTCACCTGCATATCTAAGCAGGCAAGTTTGTCGCAGGTACCAGTACAAAAGTAGGCCTCTGAAAATGCTTCAGAGAGAAACGTGTTTTCAGATGTTGCAGCCACTGACAAGCAATACGATACTGGTAACCCAGGGCTCACGACTTCCCTACAGGAGGGACTCGGTAAGGAAGGCTGCTATGGACTCAGATTTTATAGTGTGGTATTGCCTTTTGAACGGCAGATATGGACAATGGATAGGCTCTCCACTGAAAAAATCAGTAATTCCTCCCTCTGTCCCCATCACTCGCAGGAAGACCTAGGGTGTTTAGAGGGGAAGCAGAGCGTGTTTTGAGGGCAGTATTGTTATCCCCAATGTGTTTTGCAGGGGTTATCACTGTGATTCTCTCCATCGTAACAGGGAAAAAAAAAATCATACAACTTATTAGCAAGCCTTAGAAAGACCCAGCTTCCTTGCTTTGTGCACTCCTCATTTGTGGTAACTCAAGTCTCAGAACTGTATCTGCACTTGAAGAATGCAAGTTTACTTTTCCCGTTACTGAGTAGTCTGTTCCTTTTTCCTCATGCTGGCCTTGGAATTCTAGGTGATCTTTTGTAAAGTTCAAGGAAGCCCAAGTGAGCTTTAGTGAATATGTCTCAGGGTCATTAATGCCCAGCAGACCATACCCCTGGTCTACTAACTGCTGTTTATCTTCTTCTATTTATCTTCTAAGCAGCAGATGATTACCTGTTCTTTCAGTTCACTCTCTGTTCCTGCAGATGAGCTAAAACCTAATTGCACATGAGCTCCCAGCCAAAGAATAGGACACTGTTCTCTCTCACTCATTGTGAAAGAACTATGATCATTTGGACTGTAATTAAATTTTCCCCATGCATTATCTTTCCCTTGTCCTGTTAGACAATTTTCTCAGTTTCATGGAAGGGCCCCAGAGCCCATGGTCTTTCTGCTATTTCTGCCTGTAGTTTATAAAAAGCTGTAAACAGAAGTTAATTATCAGTAACAAGAGGTGCAGGTGAAAGTCAAAACTGGGAACGATGTTCTTGCCATACCTCAATGTGACAGAAGCCAGAGAGGTGAATTCTGGACAGGTTTTTTTTTCTCCAGAAGTGACTGGAGGGCAATTCAGACCCAGGCCATAAGCCGGGTGGGCTTCTGGCATGCTTCACATACAGAACTGTGGCACAAATGTTTGAAAACTTTAGGATGAGCAGGCTGGCTTTAAGAAGTACCTGGGGTCGTGAACAGACAGATTTTGTCCATTAAGCTTGCCAGGGATACAACAGAGGTAAGCCTTTGGTGAAGAATAAACAAGGGAGAGACAGAGGGCAAATTTCCCTCCAGATTCCCAAGTCTAGTGTTCTGATGACTTTAAGTGTGAGATAGCCTTACCTATAAAGAAAAGCAATTATCACTCAGTAAAATACTTTCAATTGTTCTCTCTGGTTTAATACTGCATATAAAACAGAAGCACATCCGAGAGAAAAATGTTTTGTGAATGATTTGCTATTTTATGTCTTTGACTTCCCAAGCCCTAGGTACAAAGAATGAGATGCCTCTTACTTCATGCCTTGTGCAGTTCTAGGACGTGACTCCTCTCCTTCCATGGAAGCTGAGGCATTGGAACCGCCTCCAGCAGTTGGCTATAGCACAGAATCAGACAACTGTAATCATATGAGAACATTTCCAATGGACATGAATCTTAGTGTTAGGGTCCAATTTTCAGAAATAATTTCACCTAGCTTGCAAGTGCTTAGCATTCACAAAAGCTGAACTAATCAAATTAATCTATCTGAAAAGGCATGTACAACAACACCACATTTAATGAAGCAAGAAGACACATAGTTTCTATAATGTCTGATTTACTTTAAAAAAGGCTACATTTGATCCAGACATATTATGGGCTCCCCTAAAAATGCCAAAGAATCGGATGCTTCCAGGCTAACTGGAAATGAAACATTTTCAGTGCATTGACTTGTTATTAAGAGGAAATAAGAAGGAAGAATAATGTTACCTGTGGCCCAGGGAAAAAAAAAAAAGTTACTATACAAGCTGTACATAAACAGAATGAGTGTTGGCATTGTGCAAAACTAAGACATAAAGCAGAAAACTAAGGAGATTTGAGCAAAGAAAATTAGAGTGTTGAGTCAAAAAACACCTCTGAACTAGTATTTATACCGATCCTTGAAGATTATGTGTCTCAAACTTTGTCTTATCAGTTTGATAAGAGCAAGATGTAACTGTACGCAACTTCTTTGAACATAAAGTTGACACAAATGGGAGATCTCCCATTCCCTCCTTTCTCTCCACTTCAATCATTAAAATGTACTTTCTGCTCTACTCCCTTGATAAGCTTTATTTGACAATAGTACGAGCTTTTGCCAGTTTCATGTTGTGGCTTTCCATAATGACATCTCCCGCCTTTTTAGTAGTAAAATGCAAAATTATCTTCCAAAAAGGTCCCGTCCTCAAAATGTCCAACACCATTGTTTGCTGCCTCATAGCTACAGCGTGCTGCATGCAAGCACTCTGTGTGCAAGAACATAAAGGGATGCTTGGGAGCTCGCATCAATGTCTTTTGTCGTTCATACCATTAATGCCACATTCACCGTTGCCCTGATATTCACGTGTCTGACGTCACACACAAAGAGGGGAAGAGCACACCCTAGAAAATGACCGTAGAATCTCAGATATTGACAAAGGTAAAACTTGTCAGGTGATTAGTCACCTCTGAGCTCAGTTCTGCCACAGCTAGTTTAAATCTGGCTTGGTTGTGTCTACCTAACGCTGCAGGGCAGAGATACGTGCTGAAATCTCGCTGTCTTTCGCAACAGGTGTGCTCCTCCTCTGCCCTGCCCTGGTGAGGCCCCATCTGGAGTGCTGTCTCCAGCTCTGGGCTCCCCAGTTCAAGAGACAGGAGGCTACTGGAGAGAGTCCAGCGGAGGGCTACAAAGATGATGAGGGGACTGGAACATCTCTCTTATGAGGACAGGCTGAGAGGCCTGGGACTGTTCAGCCTGGAGAAGAATGAGAGGGGATCTCACCCTTGCTTTTAGATATCTAAAGGGCGGGTGTCAAGAGGATGTGACCAAACTTTTCCGTGGTGCCCAGTGACAGGACAAGGGGCAACAGGAGCAAACCGGAACACAGGAAGTTCCATATAAACACATAAAAAAGGTTCTTTACTGTGAGGGTGACCAAGCACTGGCACAGGCTGCCCAGAGAGGTGTGGAGTCTCCTGCTCTGGAGATATTCAAACCCCACCTGGACACGTCCCTGTGCAGCCTGCTCTGGGTGACTCTGCTCTAGCGGGGGGGTGGACTAGGTGATCTCCAGAGGTCCCTTCCAACCCCGACCTGTGATTTTAATCTGTGATTTTAATAATTATTTTTAAGGTCTCACAGTCTGAGAGCCTGTAGAGTCTATGAAGTGTATCATCTGATTAATGTTCAGTGGCCTGGTGACACAAGGTAAACGCTACCCTCCTTAAATGCCTATCAAGGAAAGGGAATCTGCAGCACTATAGGTGAGTGCCTTTGATATAGAGGCACTTGTTCATGCAAAGAAATGTGATCCCTTTTCCTTAATTTAAGGTTAGGTACTGCAAGTGCTAATTTAAGGAAAGGTACACGAGAAGGGAAACCCTCACAGAGCTGAGGGAATACAATTCCTACTGTTACTATCACGACCTTCTCAAAAAGGCTTTCCCGAAGCAGTTCTCACCATCTGTTTTTATTACCAACTGCAATGAAGCTCGTAGCTTGCCTTGGGGACATTCTGACAGTGGGTGGAAGGCCTAAATTCTGATATTCAGGCTGCAATACCTGCTAGAGCAGGTTTTTCACACTCTGCCCAATCCTCTGTTGCAATTAAACTTCACTTTACCACAGTAACGGGCCTTCGACTGGGAACACAGCAATTCACGTTCTTTGCACAGTGCAATGTGAAGGACGATTTGTGTGAATAAGAATCTGCTCATGTACGCCCTAACTAAACACAACTGAGAAAGCAGAGAACTCTTGAAACAAGTGGTTATTTGCTGTTCTCCGCCTAAGGTATTTGTGTGTTTGGTCTGGGTTGTTTTTTTTGTTTTCTTTTGGTTTTTTTTTTTTTTTTTTAACTGAAGAGCAGAAAAGGATGATGTAAGTGGGTTTTATCCCTATTTTTTGTTTATTTTTAGAAGTGGACCAACAAATAACCATGACCTAAATTCTACAAGACAGAAGTGCACACAAGCACATTGTTAAATATCAGCATCTATTTGAGTTCAGACAATTTCAGCAGAACTGTACACATACATCTTCTTTAAAAGCAGACTACAAAAAACTAATTCACCGATACAGTGAAAATGAACAGTAAGGTATAACATTTAAGACAGATAGTAAAGTCAACTTTTTAACTCCTTTGTCTTCATACAGGGATAATGTGGATATAGCATTAAAATTCAGACATAAAGCTGTCAAAGGCAAAAAAGATAACAGGACTTTTACGAGAGGATCAGTTTTATACTGTCATTAAAATGAAGCTGGAATCTGGATGGAACAAGCTTCAAACTGGGCATGTGCAGACCCTGCTGTCTCCTATATTTAAATGGAAGCTGCTGCTGCTGCCCTTTGCTAAGCTGAAGATGGAGTGAAGTAATCTGAAGCTCTAGTGAGAAACTCCGCACTGGATCTCACATTACTCCAGAGAATCTGACAATCTGCTTTACATGCACAAAAAGGTAAATTGGCTGACTTAAATTCAGAGGACAGCCTTTCTTTCTTTGTTATTGCTTAGATTTTGTTCAGCTGAATAAACAGCCCATTCAGGGGGGGATCTCTTGTCGCTCTGAGGACCCCAACGGCACCAAAATTGTGGAGTCCTTCAATGCAAGAAATGACTCGGAAGCCAATGCCTACACACTGATGGACCTGCCTCTTAGAGCCCCAACAGTAAGTGTTTTCCGTCACTAAAAGCCATAGCAAGTACTTCTGCTGGCAAAGCTGGCATTTATAGAACTGTAAATGGACATTTAAGGTGCATGTACACATTTTAGGCCGTAATGCAATAATGAGCAACATAATGAAAACTTAAAAAATCATCTTTTTATTCCTTTAACTATTTATTTACTGCAAAAGGACTGTACAGGGAGTGTTTTTCAGCAGTTACATGGGCAGAAGACAGGGAGGAATGTCTAATGGCAAAGTACACCAAATATGTTGCGAACTATCAAAACAAGATGTTCTTGTGCATTAAACAGCTGTTTAGCAGTTCAAACACAATGCTCTCTTGTGTTAGTATTCAAGATGGAAATCATCGTCATTTCTGTAATAGTTTGTAAGTGCAGTGGAGTGCTTATGTAAATGTTAAAGAGTTGTTATTTGCAGTTACCCAAGAGAGCTATTCAGAAGGTTTGCCCAGGTAAGTTCTATCAAAGCTCTTTCTCAGTTGTTAAGTACTAAACAGAAAGAAAAATTTCTTGGAAGTGTGAAGGTGAGAATCTGTTGTAATGATACTTCAGGATGCAATTTCTTTGGGCGCACTAAAAATACTGTTCATCCCACCCCGCAAGTCCAACCGAAAGGAGTTCAGAAGTCCTCTTCTTGGTTGTGTATCTCCGTATACTATTAGGACTACAAAGTTGTGTTCGCCTGCTGTTTATGTGAAAGTCTGTTTAAAAGTAAAACCTGAAATTCAACTTAAAATCTTGATGTGGTCACACCAGTTATTTTGGCATGGCCCACATAATGCAGTGGACACTTAAAAATTGTGTGCAAGTTACAAACAATCCAAAAGCTTTTATGCATATAGGGTGTTGGATTTGGTGTTTCAGTTTGACCCTAATTTATAATGAAGGACCAGTAAATATTTTATTATTTGCATGGTAAAAATGCAGTCTGTTTGTTTGGTTTTTTTTTTGGGGGGGTGGGGTGTTCTTTTGGTTTGTGTTTTTTTTTTTTAATAAAACCTGGATGTGCAGTGTATTACAGGAAAATAAACAGAGAAGTATCCTGAGCCAGGGCACTTACAAACTAAATTAGATGGATGACATATGAAAGAGGATAGTAGAACATAGCAGGGAAGGAGAAGAGGGACTGGAGAGCACATGGCAAAATGAAAAAGGATGCTGGGGACAGAGTGGTTTACATCGGAAAATTAAAAATGGATTTTTCCCTTGTTCTGCTGAAAGAGGTAATTAACTGTCCGTTTCCTCTCCCTAAATCAAGTGACTGTATTTTCAAACTTTTGCATTTTAATTTGATACAAAGATTGGTTTAAGAGACTTGCAGGACTGAAAGCAATATGTGCTGCTTGTGGTTGAGATTAAATCCGGAAGACAGGATACAAAATCTGCTATCTAAATTGCTCAACGGGAGAAACATCATCTATGGAAAGCCCTGCTGCCTACTGGAAAGAGGGCTTAGCAGTTGGCGTCACCCTGCTGAAACCATAATTGAGGTGGATTATGCTCCTCTTTGTGCCGCCTGTCATCACAGCGCACGTACCTACAGAGGCAAGCTCAGAAATCAGAGCAAGGAACTGAGAAGAAAAATAAGTGCTACCAGTTGTCTGAGGCCTCTTGTGGGTAGGCAGTACAAACACGGCACCTAGAAACCCTGGGAAATTACAGTATTTCTGTTCTGATATTTTTTCTAAACTATATGATTTGTTGTAATGTAAAAGACCTATCACTACCATTGGCTGTATAAGTCATACTGTGTAAATAAGCAGCTTCATTACCTGTGTTTGTAGGAAAATTAAGAACAAAGAAACCTGATGCATTGCCAAAGTCAATGTGGACTGCCAAAACTTGCGGTGTTCTGGAACTGGGCTCTACGCCATTAAAACAGTCATTCTGCAAAAGCAATGACTACAGTTTGAAGCTAGATTAATTCATAAAAGCAACTACATAGCAGTCCCTAATTCCCTTTCCTTGTCTTGGTTTACATCAAAGATGTCTGGGCAGGAGTAGCTATAAAATGTCCTTGTCCTTTTCTGTTCCTGACTTTTGAAACAATATAACACAAATAAATCAATCAGTCAGAAGCAGCACTGAAATATGTTCAAATCCCCAAATGACCTTATGAGGATTTTTTCTTTCCCTGTAAGTATAAACTAAACCTTGCTTTATACTCTTGCCATTGGGAGAATGTGAGGAGTGGGCTCTATCAAATATGATTTATATTCGGCACAAGTATTTATATGCCTGGCCTTGCTCCTACCATCATCACTGGTAGCTTTAGTATGATTTCAGTAATCAACATCTCCAAGTGAACAGTAATTGATACGATTTTTTTCTTATTCTGAAAAAGAACAGATTGAGCTGTACATACAGTTGAACTGTATTCTTTGCATGTTGTCCTTTTCTCATTTATACACAAATATTTTTCTCCTGCTATGGGCGGAGTGGGGCAGGTTGGACTTTCAAAAGTGGTATGTCTTCTGATAGAAGTTATTCAGAAGTGTGCTGGTTTGGTTGGTTTGTGGGGGTTTTTTGGTTGTTTTTGTTTTGTTTTGTTTTGATCGATTATGAAATAACTATTTAGAAAATCTTCTCTTTAGGAAAATGTATATAATAAATGATTCCCATGACATAACAGATGCAGGCATCAAATATTCCTGGGTTTTATATCTGATCTAGACTTCCTTCTAACCTGGGTAAATCACTTAGAAATTGTGGTTTTGTCCTGGACTGAAAAATTCCTTTATCCTTTTAACTCTCTTCAGATCAGTGTCTTGTAGGGTACCTTGAGAAACTTCATGGGGAAATGCAAGTTCGGCCCTACACTGATGTTCTCTGTGGCTGATTTCTGCTTGCACCAAGCCTTAGCAGAAGGCACGGCAAACACGGTCAGCTCCGTCCTAGCTGGTTAGTTGCAGGCAGTAGACAAGCATTCCTTCAGGGGAACAGTGAGCGGTTTAAGAAGGCTGATGGCATTAAACCTGTTTCCCTCGATTCTACTCTTGCCTCAAGGACGCCCTTAAACCGGCTGGAAGGAAATACGCTAACATAGCGCAACTTCTTAACTTTGTTAACTTCTTGCCGCTGACTCTATTGCAGCGAATGATAAGAGTAGGATTTAGAAAAGGATCATACCTATATATGGAGGATAAAAATATCTTCCACTAAGATTAAGTTGGTGAAGGGTCTAGAGCACAAGTCTTATGAGGAGCAGCTGAGGGAGCTGGGGTTGTTTAGTCTGGAGAAGAGGAGGCTGAGGGGAGACCTTATTGCTCTCTACAACTACCTGAAAGGAGGTTGTAGCGAGGTGGGGGTCGGTCTCTTCTCCCTAGTAACGAGTGACAGAACAAGAGGAAAAAGCGTCAAGCTGCGCCAGGGGAGGTTTAGGTTAGATATTAGGAAAAACTTCTTCACCGAAAGGGTGGTCAGGCATTGGAACAGGCTGCCCAGGCAAGGCGTTGAGTCTCCATCCCTGAAGGTATTTAAAGAACGGACAGATGCGGTGCTTGAGGGCATGGTATAGATGGACTTGGCAGTGATGGGTTAACGGTTGGACTCGATGACCTTAAGGGTCTTTTCCAACCTTGACAATTCTATGATTCTATGATTATTCTTTCAAAGGGTTAATAACTCTGTTTTAGGGTACAAACCAGCTGCTAAGACTCTATGCCAAAAACCAAAGTCCCACATCACTGTTCATTACACTTCTTTCACAGAGCTGTGAAACACCCAGTTTTGGCTAAAGGCAGGCTGGTGTTTTGCCAGGAATGCTGGTGTGAAGCAGTGTGGCGCTTCCCAATTTCCTTACCGTACCAAAATTATCCATCTGATTCTGCAAAACTATAGTGTAAATAATAATAAATGCCATGCCTATCAGAGATTAAAAGCACAAATTCTTTTGCAATTCTAGCAAAAGGCCAGTCTTCATATACACCCAAACAATATTATAAAACCTGCTTTTAAGTTTTACAAAACTGCTGTTCTTGGCTAGAAGGTATGTTCTCCAACAAACCCTCAGTACTTACTGTGAGGAAATTTTGTTGCATTGCAGTTACTACCTTGACGTCCTCCACAGCTTCCATGACCATTTTATTTACTCGCTTGAGACATGTGCAATATTTATGTTGACTGATTCTCAGGAAGTTGGTGCTTTGCAATGAATTGTTTCCTACAGAATTCACACCGATCTGGGCTACTCGCAGCCCAGTAGGCCTGTGGGAATACTGGTACCCCGTGGTCCAGAGCCTCAGGTAGAAGCATCTTTTTTATTTGTTGACTTGGGAAAGCTGTAGTCCATTGGCCATCCATTGGAAAATGTCCAACCTCTTTGCTTCCAGTTCAGTTTCTTTGTGCATTCGGTGATGTTTTGAACTATGTTACATTAAATAAAGTGTGTTGTCGTATCACTTGGAAGAGACATAACAGAGTGCCGGTTTTTCCTGTTCATTTTTCTCATCTTCATTACGAGGTGTTTATAGAAAGAAGGCTGAACAGAAAGTCAGGCAAGGCAACAATGCTGTGTTTTATAAATGCAATTGAAATAGTTGTTCAGGGTATTCTCAAAGGACAATTGCTACAGTGGGGATTGCAACAGCGGGATTTTTATTCTCCCCTGCCAACCAAGTACTCATACTGTGGGGTGACAACAGAAGACAGAGATTAAGCAAGGCTAATCTGCTGGTGAAACGGAACAGAGAAAAGCTTTGGGAATTGTCCAATTTCTTGATTATCCTGCTGACCCGATTTCCTCAAGCACTATCTTTTCATCCCTGTCCTTTCTTTTGACGTACAATTCCCTTAGAAGATTTAGAGCTGAACTTGATACAGGCACCTGTTTTCATCTACTAGCGAGGAAGCTGTATGTATGCAGCTCTGATAAATCTGAAGTGCTTAGGCCCGATCTAATGCCTTTTCAGTCAACTAGTACTTTTCTTTGACTTAAAGAAGCTTTGAATCAGATTTGTATTTCCAATAAAAACAGTGAAATTACTTTTTTTAATATTTGACTTCTTCCTCTTAGAGAAAGGCCAGAGTTGGACCTTGAGGTAAAAATCCCAGGCCTACAGGAAGTCCACACTAAAATGTGAATTTATTCCTCTTTGTCACAGACATTTTCTTTGCCTGTATATTTAGTATTATTTATGTCCTATCACTACTCCAATATAAATATTATTTATTTTTTCGCACTTGATATTTTTATTGACTCTGAATGTGTTTCATTCCTGAATAAGTAATTTTAGTCTTCTACTGTCCCTTAAACAAGCTCTCCTCTCTTGTGATTTCTCTGTGTATTTATATTTGTATTTTTAAATTTTCCTTGTCCTTAGTCCTCCACAAATTTAATTCAAATTAAAGACATTTAAATCTGTTCTTTGTAGCCAAAACAGGCTCCTTTAGTTGCTTCATTTCTGTCACCTTGATCCAGTCCTGATTAAATAGATAGCTACCGGGAAAACCATTAGAAATCTCTATTTCATTAATAGTCATCATTAAATTTCTGTAGAACAGCAGTTAAAAAATGTTCTAGCCACAGGCTAAAGAGAAAAACAAACAAACACACAAACAAAAACCCCAAAGAATACCTGATCTCATTTATTTAAAACAGTTTTATCTCAGCTCTCCCTCTCCACTTGCTATTAGTATGGGATTTTTTTGTTATTTTACTGGCAGTTAAGCACAGCAATTTCTACCCAGGCAAGATGCCCATTGATATTGATGATGTGATGCCAACTTACACTTTGCTGCAGGAACCTGAACAATAAATGCATGATACTGCCATTCAGTTAGTGAATCAACCTTAACACTTTGCTCCAATTACAGTAACAGCCAGAGCTACATTTTCTCTCTAAAAGATCAAGTATTTGTCCAGCATCTCATTGCTGCTAATGTAGAAACCCAGGGAGTGAGCTCTAGTTGTTGAGGATTGTTGCAGGCAGATCTCCAGCACACAAGCAAAGACAATCTCTTCCAGAATTCCAGAGACTCCTGGGGTTCTCCTCTTGTTACTGGTACATTGATTTTAAATACACACTCTCTGTAATAACCTCAGCCCAATCTCACAGATGTATTCAGAAGTAATGTCTCCTTCTATTATCTGAAAATACCTATTTCATTTGATAACTAGGGTGTTGTCCAAGGCATTTCTGAGTTGCACTCTTACAGTGAATGCCAACTCTAACACAACCATAGCATAGAAGGGAGAACTTCATATCTACCTTCGTGCACTCTCCTCCTTTCCCACCAGGAGCCTTCCTTTTCCTGGGAAGGAATAGCTGCATATGGCAGCTGTACCACCCCCTGCCAGTACCTGTGATTGCAAAGAACATACTCAGCCTCATAGCACTGCCTAAGCTCAGTACAGGCGCAGACCTTGGTACAGGCAATTCCCTTGTCCTGGATCCTAGGCCACAGCCAAGTTGACAGCATTCTCAGTAGGCAAGGCTGCAAACAATTCAAAATATTTCCTGGGCTTTTCTCAGCCCTGGTGTGATCCTCGTAGCTCAGTAGCTTTCTGCTGCTTGCAGGCTTGAGCTATGAGCATCGGTCATGGCATGCCATTCCAGAGTGAGTGCCACCCTTGATGGGAAAAGCCTGGCTATGAAGAAGAGACAGGATCTGTCCATTCAGCTGAATGAGGACAAGGCATGGTATTTTTCACGACTACATTAGCTGGTTGGAGCTGATGCCAAGACACGTTTAGGACAGTGGCAGTTGCACAGAGGTGAGTGTTTAAGTCTCCTTGCCTGACCTTATTTCAAAAGACAGCAGAACAGTTATGGACAGCTGTTCTCTCCAGTTTCTGTCAGGTCATCCTGCTTCCTGGGTGCAGCCTTATTGTTTGCTTCATTACTAACCTGGGGTCACTTGGCCTAAAATGTGTTTGTGGCTCCTGATACTTAACTACAAAATGTTTTTGAATTATTATTTTAAATACTGTAGTCTTCAGACTTGGCTACTGAATTTTGCTATGAGTTATTAGTTGATTAAGGCACAAAAGCTTTCATCAAGTGCTTTATCATGTACTTAACAGAGAGCAAAATACCTTCATTCAGTGCAGAAACAGAACTGTTACGAAAATCAGGCATAAGGTATAAAAGATTTGTGTTTTAGTTATTCTGATCCTTAATTTAGTTTCCAAAAGACTCTTGCTCAATGCTGTCAGGCTTTTGGTAACCATGACTTGAGGGCAGATAGCAATTCAGTGTTATTCAGTGGGAAAAATTAAATAGCCATGCTACTAGAGGAATGTTTACACATAGAAGATAATTTCTAATTAGTTAGAGAAGTCTAGCCAGTGATGTCAAAGGACAACAGAAATCATATTTCACAGACAGAGAAAATTTCCTGAAATGAAAACTACAGAAAACTTACTTGTTGTTAGGCACTGCATTACTTGATGTCAGATGCAATAAAAAGGGTCCCTTCCTGTTTCTCTTTTTCTCCTCTATATCCTTATCCTTCTTTTGGGAGAGACTAGATGACTGCTTTTCTTCCCGAAAATTTTAAATCAACAGTAAACATATAAACCACCCTTTGGCCTCTGCACTGCTGATAACATATTTATCCCCTGAAGTTGAACAGTAAATGTAATTTGAAAGCAATTAGCTTATTCTAACTTTTTTGCTTGCTGCCTTTTTGCATTCTTCACCATTTCCACTTCTAGAGAAGCACATGTCAGCTTATTCAGTAAAGTCTGACAATAACCTATGACCCCTTATTTACTCCACAGAAGATGACAGTGCAAGATGTTCCTGGTGCCTTTCCTACAGTGGATGTTCCAGACCATGCCCATTATACAATTGGAGTAGTCATTCTTATCGTGGGGATCACAGGAACTCTGGGTAATTTCCTGGTCATCTATGCTTTCTGCAGGTATCTTTCTTTTGGATGTTTCTTTAAATACTGAAATTTATGAAATTTAACAGAACCTTGACTGTGCTCTGCAAATGCAGCGCAGGTATACTATCAGACTACCGTGCAGACATAGTAAAATGCACCAAGAGACATTGTTGTAGGAAAAAAAGTGGCAGCCTGCCATTTCCCTCTGACTTCTTCCCATTAACCATAGTCATAGCAAAATTGTTAGCAAATTGCACAGAATCACCCAAATATACCAGCCAAAACAGAAACATTCCAGTGATTTTTTTTCTACTGGCTGAACTGGACCGATGGGATGTTTTGCACTTGTGCCTCCCACATATCTTCTCTATTTTAGATGTTTCCTTCCTCCCACTGCTTACTACTCAGTTTCTTTCCCCCCTCTGTTTCTTACTGGCTATGTCTCTCGTTTTCACAGTTTCTAACACTTGGCTTATTTCATTTTAACTAAAGCCACATTCTAACTTTTATATCTGAAGGAAATTGGATGTCTGACAACAATGTGATATTTTCACCATTCCTGGTCACTCATCCTGTTTCTGTTTCGTCACTGGGGCAGAGCATTGGCATGATGTCCAGGCCAGTGAGCTTCTACTTCATGATTGGTCTTTAGGCATACTGTCATAAACCCAAATGATTGCAATTATATGATAATTTCGCTGTGTTAACTTAAAACACTGAAGTGTGGACAAAAGTAGTCTGGGTCTTGAGCCTCTATTTATGTGGTGCATTAAACGGTAGGTTTCGGTATGTGTATTCAGAGGAGATACCAACACTTAAGAGTGAATGACATGGCCTTAAGAACAGAAAGGGTGTTGGCATGCAGACCAGATATATGTGGATGAAGTACATGTGCTAGCTTAGCTCTTTGGCTGGTTCCATACAGAAAATCCAGTCACGACAGTTGCAGTTCCACTGGAGGATACAGCTTGTCTTCATTCGAAGGTGTTATGAAGACTGATAGCAAAGTAACAAATACATCAGAAGTTCGGAGAACACAGCAGACGCCTATAAGCAGTCTCAAGTAACGGCAAACTGTAAGGCAGCCAGCTGCCCGAAACAGAAATATGTTCAGTAACCTTGCAGACTACTGAACAAATACAAGCGGCCCATAAGCATCTACTAATAATATCCCCTTGCTCCTAAATTGACAGATAGGGGTCAGCAGCCCTAGTGATTGATCCTGGATAAGTGCAAAGAACCCATCATTTATTCTGCTATTTTTCAATTGTGTCTAATACTGAAAATTTGAGAAAGGAGCTAAAAAATTACCCTGACCCTCAAGGCGAGGAGCTCTCAGTTCAGCTGTTATGTATACCCTTTAAAACACTCTACTATAATACTATGAATAACATATACAGGCAGGATACACTGAAGGCTGGCTGATGCTCTCTCGTTAAATGGGTGTCATAGAGAGTAACTGATGTAAAACAAAATGCTTGATGTGGTACATAGTGAGTTTGCTTAATCCCCGTATTTGGTATTCACTGTTGATCTTATCAGCAGTGGAAAATGCGCTGCCCTCCCCCTGCTTAACATGACCTAGATCCAGCAAATCCATAGAGTACATCAACTTTAATTTCCTGTTAATCATGGACATGCAGTGCACTGAGTCAGAATATTTAAAGAACAGTATGATTTATCCTCATCACTGAGCTGGTTATCCAAACAATCTCTAAAGTGCACAGGAGTCTAAGGGTGTAAAACTGAGCCTTGCTTATGTTCTCTAGAGAGGGAAATGACAAGCACTCTGCTCTAGCTTGCTACGTCGTGTGCCTTGGTACTTGTGAAGCTGCCAAGGCTCACAGGAAAGAGTAACAACATAATTAACAGTGCGGCAGTGTTTAGCAACATTCCTTCTGATCTTTGTAGGAGTAGGAGCCTTCAGACTCCAGCCAACGTATTCATCATCAATCTAGCTATTAGTGACTTCCTGATGTCCATTACGCAGTCTCCAGTTTTTTTCACCAACAGCCTCCACAAACGCTGGATCTTTGGTGAGAAAGGTTTGTATATATTCTTTCTAAGATATCACTAAGTATGTTCTTACCATAGTGGCAGTTAACCTTCTATTTCCTTATCCTCAGGTACACTTGCAAGTTCAGTGTTGACACAAATGTTTCTTTGAACATTTTTGTCTGTGTGCGATAAATACATTCCCACCATGGAGAGGAAAATTACATACATGAGATAGATAGATAGATAGAAAGGCGACATTGGCAACATAAGGCGGAGGACTAGCCTTCTCTCCAGCATCCTTCCCCAGTTACCTCATGACTTAGTTACCGGCAGAGTCCTATGACAAAGAACCACCACCCCCCAACACACCAGCTTAGAAGCTCTTCCAAACAACCTGCTCTGGGACTTGCACCTGAGGCAAGAAAGCCAGGCAAGAGTGAGTTTTCACAACAGAAATACTAACTGAACGTTTCCTGTGCAGTAAGAAATCAGGGAATGAAGGTGCTTTTGTTCTTCCTATATCACTGTAGTAAGAGGAAGACTAGTTTTTGCCTCTTGAACAGGTATTGACAGAGAGGAAGGTCAGAGAAGCAATGCTGCTATTTTGATCTTTGATGACCAAACCCACATGATTTTCAGTTCCATTAAGTGTTCAACTGCATACATGTTAAAATAAAAAATCAAACCAAACCCCTGCCTTTAATCATTAGATTGTTTGAATAATTAAAATCACTCATAAATATATTTATAGTCTGCATGTTTACTTCAGTTATGCTGACCTTGAGATATATCTGGTTCCAGGATACCAAGGTATTTATCATTGTTAAGCAAAACAGCTGTTTCTATGTGCACTGCAGTAAAACTGGAGTTAAACAAGATATTAATGACTGTTGAAATGATCCCACTAGAAACATCAGAATTCAATGAGTGAAAATGTGTTAAGTATCACTGTCTCCAGCAATTCAAGCAAACAAAATCTTTGAAGTTTATCTCCATGGATAACATAATTATCAAGACAGACAGCAGCTTTGAAATAGCGTTACAACTGCAGGAAAACTGAAGTTCTGTTGCTTTACAAATTCCTGAAGACATTAGTTCACAAGAAACACTGACTTGAACTCTCCCAGAAATTAATTAGCAGGGGTAGATTAATTTCACTGCTACTTCTGTCATCTTCATTGAAAGGCTGTGAGCTGTATGCCTTCTGCGGAGCTCTTTTTGGCATTACATCTATGATCACTTTGATGGTGATTGCCTTGGACAGATATTTTGTCATCACAAAACCTCTGGCTTCTGTGGGAGCGACATCTAAGAAGAAGGCCCTAATAATCCTGGTAGGAGTCTGGCTGTACTCTTTGGCTTGGAGCCTCCCGCCCTTCTTTGGATGGAGTAAGTGGAATCAAAGTTTTTTCCCTCATAGCATTGGATTAAAGACTGGTTAGAGGTATAGAAGAGGGTTGCATTAATAGCTTGCATACTAGGCTTGAATAAATCCATTTGAAGAAAACTGATAAAATACATATTGAAACGGAAGATCTCTAATCAAAAGAAAAAAAAAATCCAGTGTGTATTACAGTATATTACATGGCAATGGCACTTTTCCTTAAGCTCATTACTTACTGAATAAAGAACAGTAGATAAAATCAAGACCAAGATTTATGAAGGACGTGCCTGCCTATTATCCCAGGCCTACTTCTGTTGATCCAAATACAACAATATAAAAGCGAAATAAACGTATTTGTGTTTTTTCTGATCACTTTTTTCCTCCCCAAAGATGTTGTGTAAGATAGTCGTGTCAATATAAATTTCTTTATTCATATGAAAGAGGAATACAGTCTGAGTATTTTGTGCAAGTACACCTTCAATAAGTCTTGACCATGTTCTAGAGGGGCAAATTGCACTAGGTGTTGGTCACATTCTCCATTCAGCATGGGTATCTTCACTAAGGCCTCCAATAAGCATGACATTTAATAATAACTAAGGAACTGATTTGCTTCTGTAAAAGTGAATTTTACACTTGCAAACTGGAACACACGTACAGCATCTTGATCCTTGCAACTTCTAACAAGAGAGTTTCTGTTATTCTTCCTCATTTGAATCCATCTCATTACCATTAATTTGTTTCCTATGAGTCACCAGTTTCAGTCAGTAAGTTAAATTGAACTCAGCATTCAAAACCCCGGCCCATTATTGTGCTCCCTAATTCCAGAAGAGAATGTGTCAGCTCAGCTGAAGTGAGAATATAGCAATGTTTGATCTTGCCAAAGGATGCTGCAATCAACTCAGTTACTGAGTAGAATTTCAGTAGATTTTTGTTATTGTCTTGTTATTGTCATTCTGGTCCCCCATAAACCTGAAGCGTATTTACGCAGGCAAACTGCCGTAACTGAGAGACGCAGCCTTTAGTTGAATGAGGAGCTGTTAGAACAACAAAATGACAATATAGTCTTAGATTCTAGATTCTTAATTGGAGAAGGCGGAATAATTGCTTGAAGGGTGTTGTTATCTTGTAATTAGATTCTAATAGTAAACCCCGGTACTAACTCTTGTATGATAAATAGATGTATCTGTGCACATCTGGTGCACTAGTTTTAAGAGTTCAACAGAAAATATCACTCTAAACAGTGAAAATTAAAATACAGAGGTAAAAAGACATTGCTGTTGACAAATCCTTAACAGTTCAATACAGTTCCTTTAAGGACATTATATTTTATTTCAGGCAGAGTATTACGTATGTGTTTTTTTTTTTTTTTTAACTTGTACTCTACTTCACGACTAAATTAATTTGATCTGCAAAATAAATCTCTCTCCTTTGCACACTAGATTTATCTGCACAATCTTAAAAAGTGGTAGCTATAGCAATCAGTTTCACTTCACTCCTTGGGAAGACAGCAATTTGACAGGAAATTGAGATATTTAAAAATAATAGGAGTTTGATCCAAGACCCACGGGAATATTTGGAAAGATGCCATTTGACTGCGTTGAGCTTTAAACAATATTCAAGAACTGACACAAAATTACTCAGTTTTCCGATCTGAAGCCTTGGACTGCTAAACATAAATACAATAAGGCAACAGAGTAAAGGAAAATAAAAAGAGGCGCTTTAAACAAAGAATCATGTAGCCTTTTAAACTCTCTTTCCTTCTAAGAGAATAGGACTAAATCCCATGTAATTCTGAGCATCTTTCTCTAACTTCTGCACTCAGAATAAGAACCACCTTGTGGCTTACACCTTCTCCTGTCTGTCTTTCTAGGTGCGTATGTTCCCGAGGGTCTGCTGACCTCCTGTTCCTGGGACTACATGACTTTCACACCATCAGTCCGTGCCTACACGATGCTGCTTTTCTGCTTCGTCTTTTTCATTCCTTTGATTGCCATCATATACAGCTATGTCTTTATATTTGAGGCTATCAAGAAGGCCAACAGGCAAGTAGCCAATAGACTTAAGTTTTTATCCTTCTGTTTAAGTGACTGCTTATTTTCTTAAAACAAAGGCTAACAGAAGAAAATTGGGAAGTTTTTCACTTTTAATTTGTATGTGTAACTGAGACAGGAAACCAAACAAGAATTCTGTCAACAGTCAACATGATAAGAAGTATGATCCTTAAAAGGGCCATTTCTGAATTTAAGCCAGAGCTGTTCTGTATATTGCCTAATGATGCAGAAAAGGGTATGAGTAGCAGCAAGAAAAATCTGAAGGATGAGAAAGAACTACAGAAACTAACCAACCAAAAGGCATACTAAAGGGTCATCAGAGACACCTAACAACAGTGTATCAACAACTATTCCATGAAAAAATAGATGGAATTGAACTACAAATTCCATGTTTGACAAAGGGTGAAAAAGAGGTAAAACATTTAATCACAGTCTCCGAAATAAAAAGTATTGTAAAAATAAAGGCCAATGCCTGCCACTACATTTGTAATGTGTAGATATCTGTCCTATAGATATCAGCATATCTAGTCACGTAGCTCGGAAGTACAAAGCCAGAGTAAGGTTCCAAAGTCAGACCTAGGGAAGGAAAGTCTTCTTTAACTCTATTTAATATAGCATGGTTCCATTGGCTTGAATACTTGATTTACATGGAAATTCTTCTGGTACGGCACTATTTTCTTCACTGAAGCACACATGAATTTTGCCATTGATTAGTGCAACAAAAGCGCACTGAATTGTGAAGGACTGGTCATATACATACATTAACACATATGCATAAACGAGAATAAGAGTAATTGTTGCTCCACTTTATGAAGCTATTTGCTCAGTTCCTTACCTCCTTTTTCTGCTGTTGTATGTTTATTTCCCCTAGGTCTATTCAGACATTTGGAAGCAAACATGGAAATAAAGAGTTCCAGAAACAGTATCAGAGGATGAAAAATGAGTGGAAGATGGCCAAAATTGCACTGATCGTCATCTTGCTTTATGTCATTTCCTGGTCACCATACTCTGTTGTTGCTCTGGTAGCTTTTGCTGGGTAATTATGAATGTATCAGCAAAGGAATATTCAGTGCAAGCAAAAGGTGTGAAATTGTAAAAGACAGAAGAAAGTCAAAGCTATCTGTCGAGTTTAATGCCTGAAGTGCATCCAGAACATTCACATATTTAGGAGTGGCATTTAACAAATAAGGCACATGCTGACTCTGATTTTTTTTTTCTTAGTTTGACTGAAAAAAAGAAAAAAAGGAAGGTTATTACCAGCAACATAATATTACTGTGCTGATGATTTCTGAATGCAGGTTCTCTAGGCTAGGATATTTGAACTATCTGAATTTTATTTAGCACCAAAATGCTAAATAAGGGGCCCAAAAAGATCCACCCAGGGCTTGATTCTCTTATTTTTTTTTTCTCCACTTCTTTTACTTAAAAAATATTGTTCATTTTCTTGTGTTACATGAGACCGCTGAAATTCCTTACATGTATAAGGAAGTTCAAAATTAGTACATTCTTGCATTGAGGAGCTTTTTGATACTGGATATAAAGGATCGTAAATGTAAATCATCTACGCATGTTCTTCATCTATTTAACTGTCAACATTTTATACAGTAATTTCAACAAAAGCATGATACTATTAACACAGTACCTGCACATAGCTTGACACCAGACTATAGTTGATACAATCCAGGTACAAGTAACGGATTGGGGGTCTGGATGCCTTGGCTCTATGTGGATATTTCTCCCGTGTTAACATGTGAATTTTCCTGTGCTTCAATTTAGGCTTTGTAAAATGGGTGCGACTATCTGCTTTAGAAAGTTGTCAGCTACAAATCCTCAAGTAGAATATTCCTATGACAGCACAAAACACTTCTATTTGTATTTTTCGAGTCAGAAATAAAAAGTCAGTCTTCCCAAAATTGACACATGGGATAAATTTACTTATGATGGAGCATTTTGGGAGGCAGGGGTGATTGGTGTTACACACCTAAGGAAGAGGCCACTGCAGGGCCTCTTCTCAAACACAGCTTAGGAAGGCAGCTTCCTAGACATAGCACTTCTAAAATCTAATGCTTAAGGAGAAAAAATGCTAAGAGACAAAGATTCTCTCCCTTTGTAGCCAGAGGGGAACTTCCAAGCAGCTGCAAACATTTTCTTCATGAAAGTAAACAGGTCCCTCACTCGGAAATGTGAATCCTTAGGATGTGTGCCAGTGTTTCCTTTCCTGTCACAGGGGGACTTACCTACTGGGCACCCACCACTGGTGATACGGGACCAGCTAGAGACAGGGGAAGAGCAAGAAGACGAAGAAATGGAGCACAGCTACTTCGCTATACTACTTGCTCTACAATACCTCAAAAAAATTTAGGAGACGCTTTAAGCTAAGCATTTTAGCTATGTAGAACTGTCAGGCTGTCCCATACA